>PRKT01001648.1:0-10722 GCA_003671525.1 Saccostrea glomerata | reverse complement strand
TATATATATATATATATATATATATATATATATATATATATATATATATATATATATATATATATGGTAGTTCAAAATCATTTTGGTTCTTTGGGATATTGAAAGTATTCAAAACTAACATATGATTTTAAAGAATTTCCTCCTTAGAAAGGGAAATATGAGTATAACATGGATTACCACTTGTAGAATGAATTCCAAGTTCATCTAAAATACAATTTATATAATGAGCCTTACAAACAAAGACAATCTTGTTTACTGCTTTGTCAGCAGGGACCAGAACGTACTGATCATGTAATCTACAATGAAGCGCATTGAAGTGGTAATTTTCCGTTTGGATTGAACGCTTTGAGCTATCTTTAGAAGTTATTGTCATACAATGACGTGCTCATTTCTTTAGAAAAGTCAATTTCCGCCAAATATCGTACACGCCAAATATAATACATTTACAGTAATGGACGTACAATCTATACTCAGAACTTCTTATCCAAACGGAAAATTTTACCACTTTAATGCGCTTCATTGTATCTAGTTCTTTTCTCACTTCTGGATTATTGAACACAGAAGGATAGAGGGTTTTCATATTGCCCCTCAATCTTTTAATACGCGATTTTATCATGGATCTTATACATTTAATCCATTCTGACAAAGTTTCAACGTCTTCTTTTTTAATATCTGGCCCATCATCTGGCGTGATCTTTACTGGAATCCATAACTTTTATGAAATTCAGACGCCAGTTGAAAGATCGGGGATCCTAATATTTAGGAACTTTTAAACTAAGTGATCTAAGGATCTCATTATTAACTGTATTTAGTACGTCACCTGTAATAACGTTTCCAGCGGGACTATATTATAGGGTGAAGAAGAACATGAACACGATGGATGATTTTATTTCATGTAAAGGTTATTTTTGTAATTAAAAAGTTTTGAATCAATGGTCAATGTATATTTGCAGGAAATTAAAGGTGTGGTCTTTAACTTGAAATATGGTGGAATACAAGACTGCGCTCTTAAAAATATTACATATTAACCGCGTCAATTCCTTTATTGTCATATTGAAGTTTATGGAAAAGGCGGATTGTTTAGGCTGCATTTTCTGCAGTAAAACTTTCCCCGGATATTTTGTATCCACAGTTGATGGCTGTTCCACAAGTAAGATCGTCGGAAGATGTGACGAAACGGAGTTTTGTTTCTGTAAAGACGGTGAATGGAGAAGAACTACTATATCAATCGCTCAAAACATCGTCCCTACACTAACTTCGTTCAAAACACTCTGTGACTGTACAGGTATGCATTCAAATAAGATCATCTAATAGACTAGTACATGTTAAATATCTTACTGAAGATAGTTTCATGAAAGTCGATGAATTAAAGCCTTATAATAAATCCTAAAAGGCACACGTTTCGAGCTAGTTTTTGGTAATGTATAAAAACGTTATACAGCTTCTTTCTGAGCGATAGAAAATACTAGTAGATTATTTATCATGAAATCGATTCCAAGTTTTAGGTTTATAATTACGTGATAAAAAGACCCCCATTAGTGAAATATAGAGAGAAGACTATAGATTTATTTTACAGTAACAGATGTATCATGTTTCTTTTTTGTCAAAGTCAAGTTCAGTCTAATTAAAATTAGATGTTTCGAATCTGCTACCGCTTCTCAAACATCTAAATTTAATTAGATCGAGTCAAGTTCATCAGGCTATCATATGTTAAAATTCTGAGTGGGGATACACATATTTCTATAAACATTGATTCTAGTTAATTCCAGCAACATGTGCATGTATTATGAAAGTTGTTGACCATAAATTATAGATTTTCCTATTCTTTTCAATGTGTTTAAACTCAAGGTCATTTATTATGATTAAAGATATTTGGAAATAAATGCACATTAGCATTTTGTTTAGGGTCAACATTTATTAAAATTTATAATTACAATGCAATATTTTTTTTTAACTTACAATACATTTTATATAGGGTCAGAATACATAAATTGTACCAATCCATGGTATTCAGATAGTAAGTGTTTTTCTTTTCTTATGTACTTTTTAAAACATTGGCGTCGGAAACTTGACCAAAAAATATTTGAAAGGTGTCCGAAAAGGAAATCCTATTTCATGGCGGTGGGGAGGAGGATCAAACTTCTTTCGGCAGCAATTTCTTTAAAACACTACCACTTACCTTTCTTTCACTACACTGTAAAGTGGCCTGTTGAAAGTGTGTGTGTGTGTGTGTGTGGGGGGGGGGGGGTTACCTACGCCTCAATGTTCAATACTTACATTATATTATGTGTGCATTTGCAAAAAAAAAAAGTGGGGTCTTAGCCCGCCCCCCTCCCCCGGTTCCGACGCCTATGTAAAATGTCTAAATCATTTGCATTCATTCTAAAATAAACCAATATAACTTAAGAGAATGTTGGATGATTTCTCTATTAAATACACAAGTTATTGACAAAAATGTTATATGATCGTTAAATTTATAGAATGAAATTAAAAAAATTATACAAACAGAGATATAATTTCTTTCAATAATTCACTCTTTTCAGAATTGGTAAATATGAGTGCTTCTCAGAGTAATTTCTCGGGTAAGTAATTTAACTCCCCCTTCATTTAGATTTGTAATTTATAAGGTCATTTGAGTTAATCACTACAGTAACCTTATTCTTTCGGTGTTTGTGTGGGGAGGGGGGGGGGGGGGGGGGGGGTCCGTCGAAATGCAGTTGTGCGTCTTAAATTGCGTCGTACTTGAACATTTTCTTTTTTTTTTAATTCATAGATTTTATATTTCCTTACACATTTACAGACTATACAATATATTTGTTTACATTCAAAACATGCTTTCAGTTCTTCTCCCTTGTAATTCATATTATACAACTAATACAATTCCTCTTTGGTTAATACATGTGTACTAATACATGTTCATTAAAAAAAACTGAAAAAAAATATATGACATTCATCGTATTATATGAATCTTCAATGTTAAAGCTTTATTTACAAAGAAGTAAAAAAAAAAAAGGGGGTGGAGGAGGATAAACACACAAAAGAAATAGTGAAGTGGGGGAACAGTATTCAGTATTGTAACATATTTTGCATTTGAATATACTGTAAATTTTGAAAAATAAATACATTGTAGCATTTCACAAATAATATTCCAGTACTTTTCATATTCTGAAAATTTACAATTTTTTAAAAGTATATACAAATATTCTATCTCCAATATTTTTTTCTAGCATTGAGATACTTAATTTAGGCATATTTTTAATCCTTCTGGCAAATAAATTGTTTAACAGTAAGTATTATTATATTGTGTAATTCAAACATGTTTTATTGCTGAATTTCCCAAACATTATATTCTTTCTATCAAAATCAATAAAATTATTTTCATAAACCACTCCTTAATGCGACACCATATTTTTCTTTTACACAGAAACACTCAAAAAAAAATATTCAGTTGTTTCAACTTCTTGTTTACAAAATGGGCAAACAGGTACATAAAGGTATTTAATTGTTGCAATAATCCTGCGCAGGGTTTGAAATTGCATCCACTGAAATTTTGCCTCTTTTGTGAATTTAAATTGTAGTTCTACAAATAGTTTGTTCCATTCTCACTCGCCAAAAAATATTCCATTGTTTTCCCATTTTTCTAGTCTTGAATACTTGGGATTCTCATTCGAAATATTAAAGACATAAAGGGAATTATAAATGATGGGGAGGAATATAAACTTTCCCAATATACTGATGATACTTCAGTTATATCTGATGAATCACCACAGTCTATGGATGGTATAATGTATTATGAGAGCTTATTTTATACTTGTATCTGGTATACTTGTATACTTGTAATCCCAAATTCAAATTCATGCACAAAAGGCTGTAAAGATATGTACAATATACTCACTAAGAAGAAAAAGCAAGCACTCAAGGCACTAGAAAAATATTAACATATTCAGTTAATTTTAACTATAATTTTTCGCATAAAGCATCTATGAGTAAAGGGGTTGAAATTTATTAATTTTATGAGGGATAGGGCTTGAGCCTTCAATCAAATACAATCTTTAAAATTAATCTTTAAAATTAATATTTATATATATTGGATAGCTATCAGTTGCGCTCTCGATCTGACTGCAATAGGCATAAGCTCTCTACTGCAGTTGTTAAATTCAAGGTCCAAAGGTCAGATGTTTTAGGTGTTAGGTCGGGCTCTAATGATCATGTAGTGAAAATGCATATATTATGGCACGCCAAATTCACAAAAATGAGCTAATCATAGTTTCACAGTCGAAAAACTAGGTTTATCGGTTGTAAACTATAGTTTACGGACTGTAAACTATAGTTAACGACGTTAATCTATATTTTACATTTGTAATCCATAGTTAACGCGATAATCTATGTTTCACAACCGTAAACTATACTTAACACCAAAAACAATCATTTGCGATCGCAAAACATAGATTATCTGATAAATACAGTTTCACGATTTGTAAACTATGGTTTACAACTCTTAACTTTAGTTAACGATCGTAAATTATAGCTTTCAGACGTGAATCTATGTTTATCAACAAAATCTATTGTTAACGTTTTATTACAGACAGATAAACTTAGATCATCATTCGTAAACTATAGTTAACAACCGTTAAATATAGTTTTACAGATGAAAACTATACTTAACGAATCGCTAACTATAGTTTGTAAACTATAGTTTACAGTAGATAAACCTAGTTTATCAATTGTGAAACTATGTTTAGCTAATTTATGTGAATTTGGCGTGCCATAATATATTCTTCAAAATTTTTTGATGAGCAAAGGGACTTCTTCCAATTTTATGAATAACATGACCCCACGGTCAAGCGTTCTGGCACTAGGACGGGGTCTATTGATGATATCATGAAAATTAATTCTGTGAAAACTATTTCTATGAAAATCTCTATTCCTGTGTATTTAGAAAAAAAAACCAAGTGAAATGGTTATTATAAGCAAGGGTGCCCCTTCCAAAATTATGAATTTATAACTGCAAGGTTAAATAAAGAGGATCATCTAATTTCTATCGAACTGGTGCTCTCACTGTTTCTATTATTTTGGATGATTGATTTCAATGTTTTATATGTTTTCTTTCTAGGTGATGCCTGTAAAAGTTCAAGCCAAGGTATCCTAAACATCAGAAATCTGTTATTGTTTGTGTAATTTCTATGGGCAGCGGAAAAGGCAAAAATTACCATAATGAGAAAACAAACAATTATTTTTATTTCAATGACCATAAAAACTTAACAAATGATATACAATGCATAATCAACAGACCTTTTCATAGAACAAATATACATGAAAGCAAAACCAACGACCACGTACGTAACAAACATATATGAATGCAAAACCAAAGATCATCTTTGCAGAACAAACATACATTAAAACACGACAAACGAAAAAAAACTTAACAAACGTGCAAGCGAAAAATCTACTCTTCCCGGCTCCAGACGGTCCCGTTTTTTTTTTTTTTTTTTTTTTTTTTTTTTTTTTTGTCAGTGCACAGAAACTCTTCACACTTTTCAGGCACATTTCTGGGTTCAAAAAAACTAATTAATACATAAAAACTTTAACAAATTTGCGTATTTATCACTGAATCAGCAGTATCATCTGCCAAAAAAGCGGTAAATCTAGTACTCAGCTATAAATGCTAAAACCACTGAAAAAAGGATACCGATGTTTTCGTAGAATCGCGATTAAAAGCAACAAACTGAGGTTTATTTTTTTAAATAAATGAAAACCCTAATCTATGCATGCCAGATAATTTTATGCACAAAAATTCCTCACACATTTTTTTTTCGTATAGTATGGACACAGATTTGAAGTTAATTTTATTTCATCTTAAAGTTATTGAAACAAGATTGCCACTTTTCCTAAGTATTAAGAATAAAATTAAAATTTGTGAAAGTGCAAGGATGTGTCAATCGAACCCGTCTAAAAATTTACTTTAAGATGAAATAAGATTTTTAATATATTTTTGTGTGAAATGCTATTGAAATATGTAAGTCGTAATATTATACAGAAAATATTAACTTCAAATCTGTGTCAACCGGTCACGGTAGCCTAGTGGTAGAGCGTTCGCTTCGTGATCGGGAGGCCCGGGTTCGATTCTCGTTCGCGGCGCCGCGTCATACCTAAGACGTAAAGAAAGGTAGTGACTGTTCCTTCGCCAAGCGCTCGGCATTAGAAGTGAAAGTCACGGGTCTTTCGGATATGACCTTAAAAACGTAGGTCCCGTGTCACGGTAGGCGCTGGCACGATAAAGAACCCTCACTGCTCAATGGCCCTGAGTGCCGAGTATAGGTCTAAATTTGAAGCCCTTCACCGGCATACGGTGACGTCTCCATATGAGTGAAAAATTCTCAAGAGGGATGTTAAACAATATTCAATCAATCAATCAATCAATCAAATCTGTGTCCATGCACCTTTAATATCTTCGACACCTTACGTCATTTTATACTACATTTACCGATATTTGGAAAGTGATACTGCTGAATCAGTAAAAAATACGCAAATTTGTTTAAATCTTTACATATCATTGAATTCATCTAAAAAGAAAATGTGCCTGAAAAATTTGAAGCGTTTCTGTGAATCGACCAAAAAAAAAAAAAAAAAAATCCGGGACCGTCGGGAGCCGGGTGTCTTGAAGACTAGATTTACAGCGTGCACGTTTGTTAAGTTTTTAGCTCTACTGGTCAGAGACCAGAAGAGCTTATGCGATAGTAATGCGTCCGTCGTCCGTCCATCTGTCTGTCCAGTCGTCTGTCTGTCTGTAAACAATTTTTCAAAATGCTACTCCTCCTACAGTTTTGGTCCGATTTCAATATAACTTGGCACACAAGTAGACTACACTAAGATACATAATTTTGTGCATCGGTTTTTGATTTCGATGAACGGTGTTGCCGTGGTTACTAAAAATAGAAATTTCTGTGAAATTCTTTCAAAATGCTACTTCCTACAGTTTTGGTCTGATTTCAATATAAGTTGGCACAAAAGTAGACTACACTAAGATACATAATTCTGTGCATCGGGTTTTGATTTCGATGAACGGTATTGCCGTGGTTACTAAAAATAGAAATTTCTTTGAAATTCTTTCAAAATGCTACTCCTCCTACAGTTTTGGTCCAATTTCAATATTACTTGGCACAGAAGTAGACTACACTAAAATACATAATTCTGTTCATCGGTTTTTGATCCGATGAACAATGTTGCCGTGGTTACTAAAAATATAAATTTCTTTGAAATTCTTTCAAAATGCTACTCCTCCTACAGATTTGGTCCGATTTCAGTATAACCTGGCACACAAGTAGACTACACTAAGATACATAATTCTGTGCATCGGTTTTTGATTTCGATAAACGGTGTTGCCGTGGTTACTAAAAATAGAAATTTCTGTGAAATTCTTTCAAAATGCTACTCCTCCTACAGTTTTGGTCTGATTTTGATATAACTTGGCAAACAAGTAGACTACACTAAGATACATAATTCTGTGCATCGGTTTTTTATTTCAATGAACAATGTTGCCCATGGTTACTAAAAATATAAATTTCTGTGAAATTCTTTCAAAATGCTACTCCTCCTGCAGTTTTGGTCTGATTTCAGTATAACTTGGCACACAAGTAGACTATACTAAGATACATAATTCTGCATTGGTTTTTATTTTGATGAGTGGCAAGGATCACTTTTCTATTTATTGCTGATTTAAAGTCTCAAGTCCCAACTGCTACTTTTCTCTTCCTTTGTTTTAAGTATAAACCAGTAGAGCTACAGTCTCGACAGAGACTTCTGGTTTTCGTTTGTCGTGTTTTTATGTATGTTTGTTCTGCAAAGATGATCGTTGGTTTTGCATTCATATATATTTGTTACAAATTTCCCCCATTGTTTAAAGCATAGTATATTTGTTCGACTATGGTATTTGTAGCTAAAAAATTTTCAGTGGGTTTGTACGAGGGGTGCATGATCAAAAAGTTTGCGTAATTATTGTTTAGAGTAATGCACATCTTCCATCGCTGTGTCCATGCCCGAATTACGTGATCCAGATATTCACGTGACATGCTGACATATGTCAGCATACAGACTTGTGGAAATAATATTCTCCAAAATAACAAAAGTGCTGACTTCAAAATACTAACCCTTACCAAAATACTCACCTTCTGGCAACATCTTCTGGCATTATTGCCGCAATATTGCAGCAACATTCTGGCAATACATTGCAGCAATATTGCGGCAATATCGTTTTTCGTATGTAAATTAGATTTACGGCAATATTGCCAGAAAAGTGTTGCGGCAATATTGCGGCAATATAGCAACATTCTGGCAGTATATTGCAGCAATATCGTTTTTCGTATGTAAATTAGATTTGCGGCAATATTGCCAGAAAGTTGTTGCGGCAATGTTGCTGCAAAGCAATTGCAGTACATGTATTATTTCAGGTTTTGCTGCAGCAATATTGGGACACTGCAATACTATATACCTATATAAATTGGTATTTAATAGAAAAAATGATCAATCAGTCTAACAATTGACAAATTGTGCTGAGGAACATAAAAATCAATAGCATAATAAGCTACAGAGTCAGTAAAAAATAGCTACTTAGGCTTATGCTATTATTTGAAAAAATAGAAAAATTTTGTTGAAAAAAGATGTGTTTTTGAAACACTATATGCCCCAAGCGGCAACAAAGTTGAAAAACCATTTTTAGAATATAGATCACAGTCAAAGTCACAAGGTCATTGATCTTGGTGTCATTTGAAAGAACTTAACTAGTGGAATATGCATCCTAAATATGAAGTCTCTATCTCTTATGGTTCAAAATTTAAGGTTTAGGTCATTGATCTTGGTGTCATTTGAAAGAGCATAATTAGTGGAGAATGCATATCAATTATAAGGTTGCCATCTTTCGTTCAAAAGTTATGTCGAAGGTTCAAAAAATATATTTTAAGCATATGGGTCACAGCCAAGGTTACTAAATATATAGTCTCTATTTCTCATGGTTTTTAAATTATGGTGAATATTTAATAAAAAAAACTATTTTTAACATATAGATCACAGTCAAGGTCACATTTAGGTCATTGACCTTGGTGTCATTTGAAAGGACTTAATAAGTGGAGTTTGCATACCAAATATGAAGTCTCTATCTCTCATTGGTTCAAAAGTTATCACTTATGGTGAAGGTTAAAGTTTACAAATAGACAGGACAAAAACAATATGCGCCCCCCATTTATTAATCCAGGTACATAAAAAATGTGTATATAAAAAATATTGATATGCCACTATGAAAATGTCCAGCAACTCTGCATCATTTTTCAAATAACCTTATAATTAGCTGCCCATCATATATTCCCCAATGCCAATTAATCAGTATAATGTATAATATATAGCTTGTTTGTAATTTCCAACATATATAGAATCATTATTTTCTTGCAAGTATTCAAATTTATGCAATAAATTATATATATGTTCATGCATTTAATTGATAACATGCATTCATCTTTTCCTGCAACAATGGTATGATATATATTAGACGTACAAGTATAGTATACATGCATCACAAGCACTAGTTGAAATACATATAATTTTTCTTATTTTATCTCCATAGAATCATTCATCTAAAAAAGAATATGGTTTTGACTTACCAAGTTTGATATATTTACACCTGTACCATGAAAACAGAGTTAGACATTCTTATAATTCTTTCAAAAGGCCATGCCATGGAAACTGCTGAAATTCTTTTTTTCTGGCTATTCCACATTATTCAGTCTTACTAGTCATCATGTCTAATCCTATTGTACACAATTAACAACTCCAATCAACTTGATACCATTCAATAATACTTGCCTTTGAATTCCCTCCATTTTATTTAAAAAGAGGAAGTAAATGACTGAGCATGCTCACAAATGCCTAATGGGTAATCCTAGATCTTGTGGCGACATTCTGGCAATACTGCCAGAAAGTTTTTTTCTGGCAGTACTAGTATTGCCAGAATGTCACCAGAAGTTGTTGCCACTAGCGGTGATATTTCACTAACCCAAAAAGCTTGTTTCTGGTGACAAAAATGTGTTGCTGCAATGCTGCCGCAATATAGCGGCAATATTGCTGCAATAATTTTACTTTGGTAAGGGAATATACTTGATGTTTCTGGAAGAAAAAAATAATTCAACTTCTTTTTTACTCTCCTGAGTTATGAGCTCAAGTGAGCTTTTCTGATCACCATTAATCATTGGTCAATCCATCTGTCTTTCAATCCGTCCATATACGTCTGTAAACTTTTCACATTTTTAACTTCTTCTTAAGAACCACTGGGCCAATTTTAACGAAACTTAGTACAAAGCATCCTTGGATAAAGGGTTTTTATTGTAAGAATGAAGGGCATAGTCAACTTACAAGGGGAGATAATCAAGAAAAAACAAAAATAGGGTGGGTCATCAAACATCTTAAGAACCACAGTGCCAGGAAATCTGAAACTTATGTAGAAACATCATTGGGGTACTGTAGATTCTAAATTTTAAAATCATGACCCCTAGGGTAGGGCGGGGCCACAATAGGGAATATAAATATAGGAAAAATCTTTAAAATTTTTCTTCTCAAGAGCTACTGGGTCAGAAAAGCTGAAACATTTGTTGAAGCCCCCTGGGGCAATATAGATTCTACATGTTCAATCATGAACCCTGTGGGCAGAGGGGTCACAGTATGCATTACAAGGGGGTT
>PRKT01001647.1:32599-61435 GCA_003671525.1 Saccostrea glomerata | reverse complement strand
AAAAAAGCTTACTACTCAAAGGTCACCCTATATTTTGAAAAATGAGTGAAAACGACAGCGTGTTTGAATGTCTTAACAATTATTATAAAATATCAGCAATTGGAGTTATCCACGGTTTTTGATATTCAAACAGATAATGGAACTTTAATCTATTGCTTCAAATCCTCAAAACAAAAGATACCATAAGATGTACTTGACAAAACCAGGGACAGATTAATATGCAATGTTCTTTAATATTAGTGGTATTTTTGTTCAAATTCGTATTCGAGGAGACAGTTTAATTTCTGGATGAGTCTAGAAAACATTTTTTTTTGCAAAAAAAATCGAAAGGTTTATTGAGAAAGGACACAGAATCAGGAATCCACTACATTAAATTTCTTCATGGCAGCGTCCAAACCCGCACGCCCTGAAGAGTAAAGGGGTTTTCGGGGTACACAGATAGTTAATATTCTTTCACATTAACAATGTTCGCCAGATCTTTACCTTTTGACTTATTTCTATTTCCACACTTGAAAAAAAACCTTTGATAAGGAAGAAACAAGTCCAGGAAATCATTTGATCTGCCATTTTCTAGTACATGTATACCAAGGGTCATACCCAAAAATGAGATCTAAAATCAATCGGAAATTGGATAAAAAAGGTTACGGACATGTGTTGTAATTAAAAGAGATTAATAGATAAAATAATGAAGACAAAATCATTGAAAAACGTCTTTTGCTTCTTTCCTAGCACCGAGAACATTAACATTACTTATTAAACAGCCCTAGTATAAAAAAACGATTTCTTATCGTATACCCATCGCTGGATAGTGTGACTGATACTTTAAGGACTACTACTGTCTAGGCCAATGTACACCGATGTTGGGGAATCTCTCACACCACGAGTTACAGCCGATTACCGCCGGTGTACAGCCACCGGCCAGGAAATGTGACTATGACATTACACAGTTTTAAAAAGCGAAGAATTTAAAAGAATTCCGATAATAATAAACATGAAAAAAGGGCACATTGAAAGAGATATGTTATGTGCATTAGACCGATTAACCCATTTCTTTTGTAAAAAGATTTATTCATAGATTGGATATAGCTATATGGACTAATTGAAAGTGAGAGGGGGGGAGGGTTTCGATTCCTATGAATGTTATAGAAGACAATTTTTTAACGATGATTTATATATTAAGATTTAAGATTTATATTAAATAAATAATTTTTAAACTGATATATTTTTAGTATGAAAACTCCCAAAGAAAACTTATGTTTGATGAGACGGAAGTATATAATATAAAACTTACAGATATCGATCGTTTATAGATATATCGTATTTGGACGTGATACGACCCTTCGGATCAAGTTACTACTCTGATATATTTCAAAATATATAATATATTATATTTGCTATATACTTTACTGTTGATTTTATGTTATCACATGACGTCGTAATCCGACTTTTCTGATCTCCAAACTGTGGTAAGATGAATCCATATCACTACTCTCTGAAACTGATCACATTATTTTTCTTGGGCTTTAAAAAAGTCCATATTGTTTATTACGTTTGTTTTAGGGATAAATATTACACAATTGATCTTGGAAGTTTTATTTAGCTTTCTATAACAGGGTATATAATAAATTCATCCTTATAACAGTAACCTGATCCAAAGAGCCGCATCACGTCTCCTTTGATCTGAAGATCTGCGCCTGTCAACTCGACGAGATGCAACCCTTGGGATCAAGTCACTGTTATATATATAGATTTTTTTTCTACAGTAGTAGTACAGTGTTTATAAATCTGTGCATATTATTTATGCCCAAATCTAAAAGTTGTGATGTTTTCTGGATATTCTATTTTAATCATTACATTCTTCGTAAATAAAGAATATTCCTCAAAAAGTATTAAATTTAGGACAGCAAGCTTAACGATTTTAAGTTAGTGCAGAAAAACGTGCGGATAATGTTTGTGAGCAACTGAAAGAGGATATCCCTCCTTTTATTCTTTTATGATCATATCTTGATTTTTTCCCTTGAGTGCAGACGTTACATTTGTATTTAAAAAAAGTTATTCCTAGTGACTCAGAAAACAGACGCATATATCTGAGCAACCAATAGAATGTGTGCATAGTGAGGCGGGGTGAAGGAACAGTAAAGGACACCCTTAACTGAAAGGAAACTATTTTCTGCTCGATGTTGATAAAATCAGGATTGATTATTTTATCCTGAATTCGAATGTAAGTATATTTTGAATTAAATTAAATTGACTAATAGCTATTTATTAAGTCTCGAGAACACTAAGTTCCTTATCAATTGAAACCATACTGATTTTCTCCCGCATCAAACGTCTACTACATAATTTATTTTAACTTCTATATGCCCTTTCTTTAGACCTGTTTCACAACATGTCTTTTTCGACAACCCCATTTTATTCTTACCATTATAAATTTTAATTTACTTTAGATGTAATGTTTAAAAATTAAGAGCATTCATTTATGTAAATAAGGTCTATATACCGTATATACTCGCCTATAAGTCGGTCTGCCTATAAGTCGGTTGTATTTTTTGAGGTTATTTGGCAGGGATTGCCATTGACCCGCTTATAAGTCGGTACAATTTTTTTCAAGCATCAGATGACAATTTCTAATAAATGTTCTGGTGTTTTACCCTGATTTCAATTAATATTTTGAGAAATGAAGTCGATATTTTACTTTGAATCATAGAAAATAGATTCTGCCCTCTGAAGATTAAAAATATTTTTTTAATTGAATACATGTATATAAAATACATGTAATTTATGTATAATCTTATAATACATAAATGATATAATGTATCCATACTTTGTTCAACGATAGCTGTTGAAAATGTTTAAAGAATACTATGATTCGCCATCTAGAAAAAAAATCTGTCTTTTAATGACTCGCCTAGAAGTCGGACATAGACTTTTGGACTAAAATTTAACTCCCAAAATACCGACTTATAGGCGAGTATATACGGTAAGCAGTTCCAATTGGTGAAATTTCCTTTAAAAGGGGTTTTGAATTATCCTTTTAAAATAAATTAAACGTCTTAATCCCTAAAAAAAATCAGATGAATAAAACACAATACTACTGACAATTATAACGGAACAATCAAGGATATGCACAGTATTTTGTTTATTGTTTATTGTTTTCGATTATCCTATACTCACTTCTTAAAAATCTATACTAAATCAATATTAATTGTGTTTCCTCTGTCGATTTTTCTCCAATATCGCAGAATCGATATTAATTTTTTCTCTCTATCATTTTTCCTCCAATAAAGATATTTTTACAAAGACCTGCATACGTTGATTTTGATATGATAGTTAATTAAAACAAATTGTCGCATCATAATAACTAGAAACTTTTCAAAATATTACAAACTAAGTCCCAGAAATAAGAAAGTTCAACATTCCAATGAAATGAGGAATCAGGAGCAAAACAAATAGGGAAATTTAAAACATCAGACGTAGGATTCGCTGTTATGATGGAGTAAGCATTCTCTGTTGACCGACTTCACATGTCGTTTGTTTAATTTTCCTTTTCATTATCGGGATAAGGTATAAGATGTAAACCGCCTATTCTTCGCTTAATATTTTATTCGCAATTTCACAACCTTAAATCTACTGTAAAAGCAAAAATATTCGTGGAGGATTAAATTTCGTTTATTTCGTTGTTAACATTTATCAACGAAATTAAATCAAACACGAATTTTATTTGACTACATATTGAATAGGACTACTTTAAAACAAACTTTTTTTGATAACAAAGCTACGAAATTTGATCCCCACGAAAATTTCTGATTCTACAGTATTCGCAACGATTATTTTCGCTACTAATTTCCTCGCAAGTGAGTTAAGGCTACATATGGAGGTTTATATGTAAAATATCTAATTAAATTCCATAACTGCTCTACCTACCGCACAGAAAATGTTAAGACTTGTTTTCTAATGCATTCTTGGTACCCACGACATGCGATGGCCAGTACACATTATGACGTCATTTATGACGTCATCGACCTCTACTACACAAGTTTATAAGAAACATCAACAAAATCGCCTCGGCGCAAGGGCATATCTTACTTTGTTTAACAGAAACAAGGTATAAAAAGACGCAGGATATTCAAAGGATTTAAGATATTGCTGCACAAATGTCGGCACTGCAATTGTTTAGTTACTATTCATGCAGTTTTAAGTTTAAACAGGGTAAAAATTCACAGTCCAGTGTAAGTTTCCTAAACTTTTTATCGATTGTGAAAGTGCATAGGATTTGTGCAGCAATTTTATTAATTTTAAGAACATTCTCTTTAATATTATACATTGTTTATTTTAAATTAGATAGGATATGCCCTTGCGCCGACGTGATTTTGTTGATGTGATTCATAACCTTGAATGGGAGAGAACAATGACGTCATAATATGACGTCATAATGTGCACTTGCATTAATAAATTGTGGGTACTAAGTATGTATAAGAAAATCAATTTGAACTTTCTCTGTACACAAAATATACAATTTATGAATTTTTATAAGCTCACTTGCATAGAAATATCCATATTTAGCCTTAACTCACTTGCGCTCTTATTTTTCAAACGAAATAAGTTATTAACAATAAGGTTGACGAAGCAAGAATTTCGACAATCTTGTTTAAAGTCATCATCTTTAAAGTTCTATGATCAATACAATGTCATTGCAAGCAATACAAAATTTATCATTACGGAGGGATCTATGTCCGAAAAGTCTTTGTGTGAAATTTTCGAAACGTTGATATTTCTTTCCTGACCACTTGCTCTTAATTTTTAGGTATTAAAAACAATACCTTTATATGCTTGTTTTTAAACAGGAGCACGTACAAAAAAAGTGTGAAATGCTAAAAATAGATCATTTTCAGACATTATTGTTCTACTCAAAATATGCGCTAAAAAGAAAAAAAAAGTCAAATCACACTCGAAATCAACAGGTATTTAATTTATATGACTTGTATCTTTAAAATGAAGGCAAATTCATTGTAATTCATCTCGCATGAAAAATTATAAAGGATTTTTCTTGTCGTAATTTTTACATTTCCGATATGCATATCAGGTAATATCTAAAAAAGTCTTTGTGTGAAAATGTTGTAATTCATTTTTTTTGGAAAGAAATGATTCATCTCTTTATTTTAACAAAGAAAAAAGTATACTTTTATGATAAAATAAACGAGAAATATGTCGTTTTCTTTTATTTTCGTACTCTTTTTTTCATAAATTTTGACCTTTCTGCACTGAAAAAAGGGTAAGTAAGCACTGACAAACATCTAAATATAAAACTATTTTGCGAAAAAAGAGTTTTTTTGTTTTGATTAGAAACAATTTAAACAGATTAATTCTTTTCTTCTTCATTCTAATCATTCTGCCCTCCCCATCATTTCCCCGTCAACAACCAACACCTATTAGAACCTAGGAATGATTTTATACAATAAAATCTACATGTACTAAATCAATAAGCAAATTTAGGTACGAGTACAATTCTTAATATTCTTTCTTAGTTTTATCCAGAAAATACAATTTACGGTAAACATAAATTTAAACATATTTCCCTGATTTAAGTCGCTTTCTTTGCTGAATTTTATCTTAAATCTTTTTGCACTTGTAGGCCTATATCATCGAGGTATTTCTTCACAACTGACATTGCTATGAATTATCAACCAAAGGAAGAGAATTCTAATATTAACAAACTCCATAAATCAAATAAAGCTGTTGTTAATGATGAATAAATTTTCTTTTTGTAAAATGAGTACGTTATTGATGAATAACAATGTTATGCCTATATTTTTACATTTGCTAATGTCTTTCCTTATATGACAATACTAAAAAAATGAAATTCAATTTTCGATGACATGCAGTCGGTCACATGATCAGACTTTCTTGCGTATGGAAAGCAAACTGCACGTGCAATTTGGAAAGTTCCGACTGTGACGTCACATAACATCGTAGCAACGTTACGTTGCATTTCAAAATCCAAGTCTAAATAATGCCTATATTTGTTTGTAAAATGAATGAAAACGTAAAATATAAATATAAGAAATAAAATATCATTTTTTAGAGTTGCATTGGAGTATGACATGAAGTCGGTACGTGATCAAATTTACTTTGTTATCTATGCTATTAATTACTCTCTCCTCTATGGCATTTGATCCCACCTCTGATATCTTGGAAGTCAGTGTTTGTTCTGCTCCTATTTGTATTGTATTGTAGACATTAGAGTTTGAATTCATATCGCTGTCTCCATGTATTTAATTACACATTGAATTGTCGATTGCCTTTTTCTGCTAATTCCCGATTATAACAAGGGGTAAACTGCGGCCTTGACCGGTTTACAGGAGAGTTCTACTCCACTGTGGCACATGCTCTCAATTTTACGTTTTAGACCTCTGTGAGTGCTCTAATGCTAAACTCTTATTGTTTATTTTATATTTTGTTATTGATGCTTAAATGAAAATGTAATTTGATAATTTAAAAAAAGATGATATTGCGCAGAGATTCTATTAAAAATATTTATTGCGTCTGTTCGTGTGTTACACAATTTAAAGATTCGAAGAATTGAAAACAATTCCGAGAATTAGATAAAAAAAAAGGGCACCTTGACAGTGATATGTAATGTACACAAGACCGACTAAACCAGTTCTTTTGTGAGGATATTTATTTATAGATGAAATCTACTTCTTTGTCATATGAAATGTCCTCGTGTTATGAAAAAAGCAGTAAAAAGATCGACATGGTGGATTAAATTTCCATTGCTCTTTAAAGTGGAAAACATAAAAGGTATAAAATATGACGAATGTGAAATAATCGTTATTGTATAAGACGTATATCTTTACAGTGATATTAAGGCAGCATAAGAGATCTTCATAAAAAATTAATTGTTTTAAATTGATATATTTAGTACAAATCTACCCCAAAACACGCTTAATTAAACAAACGTGATTTCGCTAGAAATATCTAACATACATTTTGTATTGCTTGTGCATTCATGTACTTTTGTGGTGAATATCTAATCTTATTTTAGCCTCTTATATTAGTTTTTAGTCCGTTAAAATTGATTTAAACACTGAAAACTTCAACCCGAAATGAAAAAAATGACATTGTAGTAATCAGAATGGTTTTGGAATTCAAAAGTAGTTTTAATGTAAGAAAAGGAAAAGTTTTAATGTGAAAAAAAAAAACACAGAAGTAGGTATAATAAATAATGACAGCAGATTCAACTACAAATATTATCCTATTTAATATTAACTATATGTTTATCATTTTTATTGCATGATTACTCCTTCTCCTTTTATTCATAATGTCATCTGAAAATTCTGATAACCTTATATTTCCTAGCACATTCATTTACTGCTTCCACTCAATTTATTTCCGGAAACAATTAATAAATCATGTGGTCATGAAATTCAAAACATTCAAGTTACACTTATTTATGCTGCCACATCAAGCGGCAAGAGAAATAGGTTCCATTCGCTTCGCTGGAATTATTCTGCGTGGTTAAGGTCACCAAGACTGTAAAGTATCAAATATTAAGGGAAATGTTGAGAAAATGAAAGCTCACAATTTTCTTTCAAAACAACTTTGACAATTTGTACTGCATCGTGACTTTATATCCTGTAAAGTCACACAAAATTGACATATGACATAAAAATTGAGAACCATATGGACATGATTTGAGACTTTTTGAACGGCCCAGGTGCAATACCTAAACATGCAGTTCTGTTGTGGAAGTAAATGAATAAGTTACAAACACATGGTTAATATTATTTTGAAATAAACGGTAACAATAAAAATCTCAGTGCATTTTTGAAAGTACTAAATATACCTTTATTTTAATGTAAAGCACTAGCTCTTTGATAGACAGTCGATTTTTTTTTAGAACACATGGCTACATATCTGTAGCTACAGATAAACATTTATCAAAGGCTTCACATTTTCGAACGAGAGATGGTCTATCTAGAGAAAAGTAAAAGCAATACCTTCTTATGAGATATCGCTTACCTCCTTCCAATTGAATTTAAATGTCAGTATTAAAATTAAATTCAAAAGAAGACTTTACGTACCTGTACATAATAGTTGCGATTTGAATTATTTAATATGAAACCCTTGTTAATGATGTGACAAATATTATTTTACAAATAAACCTAATAGTAGAACGATAAACAAGATTCTATAGTACTAAGGCTCCATCTGATATATCATTTCTGAATTCTATTTATTATTATATTATATTATTATAAAATAAAATTATTATAATTATATGTTCAGATATGAGAATTAACTTTAAATTTCTCTAATATCACACTTCTGCCAACATTAAATACGAAAATTTAACCCATTCTTAAAAATTATTACGTTTCATTCTATGTGCTTTTTTTGTTTGGGAGTTTTTTTCGCAAATCATTAAACATTTGTTATGTACTGGAGAAAGTTTACATGTTGTTCCGCTAATTATTTTGGCGGTGTCATGTTGTAAATTTGGAATTTATCGGATGGCAGTATATACAAAAGGTCAGTCTTCAATATGGAAGGGTTAAAGGATATATGCAGTATTATACTTCAAGAGTACTGAGCAACAATATATTCAAGAATTGGTGTGAATCAGATGTGGATACTGAAATATCCTTTTGGACAATTTAAATTCACCAAAATCGACACCTCAAAACTTTTCAACTTTCAACATAGAAAGATATGGAGATAATGAACAGTATTGAATCTCAAAGTTCATAAAACAATACAAAACAAGAGCAAAGCGAACACGGACCTCCAACACATCAGAGATGGGTTCAGGTGCCAAGGAGGAGTGAGCATCCCCTGCCGACCGGTCACACCCGCCGTGTGCTCATTTTCATGATTGTTAAATAACGGAAAAAATCCGTCGTAATTCAGTGTATAAATAATGGACTAACAATTGGTATGAAAAACGTCAGTCAGCATTTGACTCAATGATAAATTGTATTTGCTGACAAGGTCATTGTATCGACCATAGAACATGCGAAATGATAACTTTAAACGAGACTGCTGATATTCTTGTTTCATCAACTTGCTTGTCAATAATTTACCTGTTTTGGAAATTGTTCATAAAGCATGCTCTTATGTATCGAATCAACTGAGAAATATACACTCCGTATGAGGTGATGAAGGTATATTGCTGCATAGGTAAGGAAATTTGACGATAGAATAGTTAAAGTCATCAGGTTTATCATATAGCTTGGTTGTTAGATTACCATTAGCATCTTTTTCAAATAAAATATACAAGTATAAAAACAGAAGTCTTCATTTCTTAAATTCTATTGTCGATACAATGACCTCTTTTTCATATTAATTTTAGTCCATTATTTATTCACTAAATTGTCGACGGATTTTCCCGTTATTTCCGTTATTATCATGACAGGAGCACACGGCGGGTGTGACCAGACAGCAGGGGATGCTCACTCCTCTATGGCACCTTATCCCACTTCTGATGTTTCGGAGGTTCGTACTTGCTCTGCTCCTATTTTGTTTTGTTTTATGGACTTTGAGATTGAGTACTGTTCGGTATCTCCATATCCTTGTCTACCTATTTGTTATAAATTCATTACAGATAAACATACCGATTAAGTTTATGGGTGAGTGAAATAGGATATCATTCCTTTTATAATTGCTACCTTGTTTAAAAAAATAAATATTGAGTACAGGGGTTTTAAAACACTGGTTATTTCCAGTGACACATTGATTTACTGGGCTTATTTATCTGAATAACCAATAGAAAGAAGGTATATAAAGTGGTATAAGGAAAAGACATAGGACACCCTCACCTTGAAGGAAGCTATACCTGCTCATTTTAGATATTATCTGAAGTTACCATGTTATAAATTCTGCTTTGACTATTCTTTACTAAATACAAATGTAAGTATATTTTTGCACTTTGAATTTGAATAGCTGATAAATATTTGCGAAATTTACAAGGACAGTAAGTTCTTCTTTTCCGTTAAGACCTTATTGATTTTTCCTCTGTAACAAGCGTCTACAAGAGAACTTGTTTGATTTTTTTTTATTTGTTGGAATTTATTTGAAAATGCTTAGTAAAATACAAAAATATCAAATTTTATACTTCGTGGTGGTTACCAATTCGTAGCTTTCTCTTTTCCTCGAAAACAACGAAATTAGTGATTACACAGTATCATAACAATCATTTATAACATATTCAAATTTTTCATCTTAGTAGGCTTGTAATGAGAAAATGCTTATTTATGAACAATTTTGCAGAGGTTGAAGTTACTTTCTTCAAAATTAATTTATTAAAATGAAAATAGCGTTCAAATTTACATATATGTTAGGTTTTTTAAAATAACCGACTACAGATTTTCTAACCGATTGCTATCCTTCCGACCCAAGAATCGGTTAACCGATACCAAATTGACATCCCTATCAACTGCGAATTTATAAGAAATTACCTTTGTTAACGTTACTTTTTGTTCGAATTGTATTTTCAAAATACCAATATAAATCATTAAGTTCATCGATATTTCGCGCTTGTAAAATCTTTAGATGTACCTTCATCAAATTATATATTATGAAACTCTATTTGTCTCTCTCTCTCTCTCTCAAACGACAATTTGCAGCACTCCTGCGCGATATAATCATGACACCTTGACATTTTCTTAATAGGGGAACATAGAGAAAAAAAAAAACAATATTAAGATTTTTTGTTACCTAAGCATGAATTGGAGATGTCTCCATACCAATTTAAAATTAGGTCATTCTATTTTCAGAAAAAGTGTATGCGTGCCAACGGGAATGTAAGTTATTTAAGCTGACGGGGATTTATAGATAGAATACTTAGAAAACGGAGTGTATATCCTTTTACGGATAACAATTTAAAGTCCTAGATATAGGTAACCCCGATCCTTCAACTGTCCTTGGAATTTCATAAATAATTTGGACTCTGTTGAAAATTACTCTAGATATAAAAAAAGAACAGGTTGATTCTTTGTCAGAATGGATTTAATGTATTAGATCCATGATAAAGTCGCGTATTAAAAGATTGAATGGCAACATAAAAACCATCTATACGTCTGTGTTCAATGATTCAGAAGTGAAAAATGTATCGCCTGTCTACCAGGGATGCTTACTCCTTTCTAGAGAAAGTCCCACTTGTCCCACTTCGGATGTTTTAAAAGTCCGTTTTCGCTCTACTACCGATTTATTGTGTTTAAATGGACATTTGAATTGAATACTTATTTAAATTTATATATTAAATATATCAGAAACCTTTCATACCGATAGATAAAAGGATGTTGTTATTTTTTTTAATTAAAACTAAAAATCACTGTAGTATTTGTAGGTCCCTGTCTACAAAGCAGGTAACAACACTGTCATCGTTTGTAAGACTCATCATATAAATTGTATTTTAGAGGAACTTGGATTTAATTCTACAAGTGGTAATATATACATACTTCCATTTCTAAGGAAGAAATTCTTCAAACTCATATGTCAGTTTTAAATATTTTCAATATTCCACAGAGCCAAAATGAATTTGAACTAGCCTTTATAAATTGGATTCCGAAACGTTATAATGTTTCTTACAAAGATAAATTGCGGGTTCCAGTAAATTTTCAACCAAGCCTCTTTTGTTACTCCTCACTAGAATATTGACAGTATGAAGAAAAAACCTCAAGAGTACTGTGCAACAATATTTTCAAGAAGTGGTATGAATCAAAATGTGGATACTCAAAAATTCCAAATAACTTTTGGACAATTAGAAATCACAAGATTTTACCAAAATCTACAGCTTAAAAATGACTTTAACACAACCATTCCCCACGATAAATTAAAGTCCAGGATGTTTTATTTTATTGACAGATGTTTTTTAATTAAAAATGGAACTCGTAAATTTACTTATATGGTCATTGGTCATTTGTAAAACTATTTTGTTCAAACACATTTTGATTGCACACACGCGTACTGTGAATTTGATATCAAAAAAATGCGTGAGTTTCTAATTGACAATATGTATGTGGTTTTTGGAATCAGGTATTCCAACAATCTATTGGAATTCCCATGTGTACCAATTACGCTCCGGTATTATCAGATCTATTTATATATCGATATGAAGCAGATTGATTGATTGATTGTATACTGTTTAACGTTCCTCTCGAGAATTTTTCACTCATATGGAGACGTCACCGTATGACGGTGAAGGGCTTCAAATTTTGACCTTTACTCGGCACTCAGGGCCATTGAGCAGTGAGGGATCTGTATCGTGCCAACGCCTGCCGCTGACACGGGGCCTCGGTTTTTAAGGTCTCATCCGAAGGACCCGCAACTTTCACTTCAAAGTGCCGAGCGCATGACGAAGGAACAGTTGCTACCCTTTTTTAATCAACTTAGGTCAGTCGTGGCCAAGATGCCAACTCACGGCCTCCCGATCACGGAGCGAGCGCTCTACCGTCTGGGCTACGGTGAACGGTCATATAAAGCAGAATTTGTGCATGATATTATGCATGAAAAGAAGAAACACTTGCTGTAGCCTTCAAGTCGACTTTTAGATTTATCGACAACATATTGTAAATTAACAATGGTAATTTCCATTCCTACGTCAATACGGAATATCCTAAGGAGCTTTGGATAAAAGATACCACAGAGTCTGACACGTCTGATTCATACTTGGATATTTTACTCGAAAAAGACGTTAATGGTAATCTAACAACCAAGATATATGATAAACTTGATGACTCTAACTTTTCTATCGTTTTCTATCTATCCTTTACTTATGCAGCGATATACCTTCATCACCTGCATACAGAGTATATATATCTCTCAGTTGATTCGATACGCAAGAGCATGCTCTACGTATAAACAATTTCTAAAACGAGGTAAATTATTGACAAGGAGGTTGATGAAACAAGAATATCAGCAGACTCGTTTAAAGTCGTCATTTCGTAAGTTTTATGGTCTTTACAATGACCTTGTCGGCAAATACTATTTATCATTGAGTCAAATGCTGACAGACTTTTTTCATACTAATTGTTAGTCCTTTATTTATACACTGAATTGACAACAGACTTTCCGCTATTTCCCGATCATGACAAGAAGCACACGGCGGCTGTGCCTGGTCGGCAGGGGATGTTCACTCATCCATGGCACCTGATCCCTAATCTGTATTTCGAAGGTCAGTGTTTGCTCTGCTCCTATTTTGTATTGTTTTATTGACTTTGATATTGAATACTGTTAGTTAGCCCCATATCCTTCTCTTGACATATATTGTTGCACTGTTAGAAACTACATATTACCCTTTATAGGTAAGTGTAATTTGAAGTCGGAAGTATAATTAGACAGACTTAGAATAAAATTAAGTAATTGAAAAAAGGAGCACCGCCAAGTGAAGAATTTCCTTGAAACAGGAAATATTATGAACATATGCATGCATTGTTATGAAATAAATGAGGGATAGACCGAGCATGAATTAAAATTGAAGTCTATCATCGATAATTGCAATGTCACGGTACGAGATAATAATCTTCAAGATGAACATTAACCAGGTAATCAAGAGCGAAGAGTATCATTATATAAAGTTTAAAATGGGGTAAAAAATTAAAATTTGTTGCAACAATAATTTACGTTTAGACAAAATACTGTGTAATTTCCATCTTCGATAGAAGATGTGTAGACTTTATATGCATACCTGATATACATAATGAAGAAAAAATTCAAGACTGCGGATTTTTCCGTAATGTTATTGTTAATGAATAGGATTACTTTCCATCTAGGCTCAATCAATTATTAATTCTTTTTAATGAAACTTATGGAGATAATGAACAGTATTCCAGATCAAAAGTCCATTAACAATACAAAAACAAGAGCGAGCAGAGCAAACTAGAGTTGGGATAGGAGCCAGGGAGGAGTGAGTATAATATAAATAGAGAAATTTAGAATAAAAATAGACCAGTGATGCCACATTTAGAATACGTCTGCTACATAACTATAGCGTTTTCTCTACAGCTTATTAAATGTAAATAATTTTGTCAACTGTAGGGACAAAGAGATACCGGACATTTATCTGTCTATCTGTTCCTTTATCTGTTAATCGTTTATTAACGTTATATCTTAATAAATGTAAGAGTTGTTTCAATATTTGGTTCATTTATTTCTTGACACTATAGTTTGTCAAGAATACAAGCAATACGACATATTGATCTTAAAATAGCCCTTTATTTGCGTGCGAGATATTTTTGAGAAATTCGCAAGAGCCTCGTCATCGCGAATATTTGTCGCCGCGAACGGGTCTTTAAGGTCCCTTTTTCTATTGAAATAGTTCCAAAAAGTCTTTGATCGCAAAAATTGATCGTCGTGAACTTGTTTACTCCTGGTAAATCGCGAAATAAAGTCGTCGCGATTAAAAGTTGGTTTACAGTTAATATATTTCTTAACGTGAAAAATTTGAATAAAAAAGTAATTCAACGACAAGTTCTTGCTTTTAAAAGATGGAACAGGTTTTCACTGGCATTAGTTTTGTGCATCAAGGCTCGCAAAATAATTTAATATTTCAGCAATCCAGATACCGTTTGACAGAGGTCTGTAGCAACGGTTTTTAGTGTGGGGAGGGGGGCTCCGAAAAAAATCTGCGAAGTACAGAGCTGTGCTGCATGTGTACAATCAGATCTATTTTTCCCTGATATTTTTCTTCTGCAGTGCTGTTTTAAGGACAGCAACTAATTATCTACATGTAGTTTATATATATTGTTAAAAATTAAGAGCATTTATTGAACGAATAAATGAATGCTATCATGAAAATTAGGTCTATATAAGCAGTTCTATGCTAAATCGATTGGTATGTTATTGTAAGCTTAAATATATGCATACCGAAAACTGTAATCATAAATGATTAGGGGGAAATACTCTAAAAAGTCTTAAATACACGGACCTTGATTTCTGATATTTAAACCACCCCTCCAAAAATGCATATTACTAAGCCTATTTAACCTCCAAAACGACAACAGGCTCATATTGTGTCACCCGTGACTGGTCGAGAAATCCCTTCTTCCATGATAAACCTGTATATATGACCTGTACTTTAAGCTTCTCTTAAAGCTTCTCTTTCCACTCTTTAAGCTTCTCTTTCCACTCTGTATATTAGTTAGGAGCAATATGGCTGCATTTGTAGGATCTGCTTCGATGAGTTTATTCCAAAGACTGTCAGTACATCTAAATACTCGAAATGCATTGAAAAGTAATTGTATAATTTCTAAATGAACCTTTATTAAAATGGCCTGGATTAAGCTGAAATTTGCAGTCAAGAGAAATATAAAAAAATCTATCCTTCTGGACGTTTATCAACAGGGGATATTCACGCCTACATGACACCTGATCCCACAACTGATGTTTTAGAGGTCCGTTTACGCTGTACTTCTGTTCTATACTGTTTCAATAGAATTTGAGCTTGAATTCAGTTCGTTATGTTTATATTTTTTCATTTGTTTAAATTTACATTTGAGATTAATACAGTTCGTTATCCCAATACTGTAAAACGAGAAAATTTGGCGCATACGTATTTTAGCGCAAACGCAAGTGGGAAAACATTGGCGCAAATAAATTTTAGCGCTTTAACTTGTCATTAAAATATATAAATATGATATATTTTTGTTTGATTTTCATCCCTATCCGTTTTGACTTTTTGGTTAGTCAAGCACGGAAACACAATAGCACTTCGTGCCCCGTTTATAAGTAAACGTTCCTCAACTTTACCGTGGTGTTGCAATCACATGGACGTGGCACAACGTTAAAAATTATTATTAATTCATTTTAAATGAAAGAAGTGGAGTATTTACGCATTTTTTCATTTCAAAACAATACATGCATCGAAAGAAAGTTACTTGGATAAACGGTAAATCATAATCAGTCATTGTCTTCAAGCTCAATCACCATGCTTGCATGATTGCATTGTTTACCTCGAGGCGATAGACGACTGACATGCCGAGAAGTCAAACTTTGAAGGTGCTAATGATAAGAATCGGCCTGGTAAAAACTATAAGGGTATCAATTATAGTTTAATTTAATTTTAGTTTAGCAGTACTATCTCGATCGAACCATACCATCTACAGTGCTAGTGTGTATATAAAATCCAACGACCCTTATACATTCCGTAATTTGGCGTTCCGCTTTACATGTACTTATAAAGCTTTGAACACAGACACAAAAACTAATATTTAGAAATCTGTTAGCGCACAATAAATTTTAGCGTTCAGACTTTTAAGCCAAAGGCGTTTAAATTATTAATGCGCCAAATATTCTTGTTTACATTATTTAATTCCATATATCCGTAACGGTTAATAGTACAATGTTTTTTTTTCTTGAATGAATAATAAAACTTTTAATATCTCAGTAGTATAATTTTAAAACACTTCGGCATCGGGCGACATAACACTCCAGCGCATCTTGGGGAAAATATTTTGGTTTCCTACCCTAGAAGCCATGTAATATATTTATAATATGGTATATGTATTTGCATAACATTTTCTATATACATCTGATGTGAGCTACGCTATAATTTAGGTATGGTTAAGAAGGATGACAGAAATAAAAAAGGGGACCTAATAGACATATTCTAAGACGACTTTGTAATCCAGATCTTTAAACTTTTATATAAAGAATCAGGTCTCGAAGTGACCTCTAAAATCTAGACGCCAGCTGGTTTCTCGTGAAAAAAATGTAATATTTTTTTTTAAAGATATGTCGCCAATGCATGTTTTAGTCGCCGGAATATTTTTCTTCGTTGCCAATTTAGATATGTGGACTCATTTCGTCTAGGTAAAGAGAGAGGTTGATAGCAATTATAAATATTCTTGTTTCCTCGTCAGAAAAAAAATGTTTCGAAAAAATTAAAGGTTTGGAATTTGATGATCGCCAACTTAATTTCAACTGCTACCAAAGACTTATAGATTATATTTGGGCGCTAATAAATATTTAAGTTACCAAGAAGACCCCCTGTAGATATACAAGTTTATCTTTTTAAAAAGCAGGTTTTAAACACAGAGAGGAGGATCCGTGATCAAGTAATTTTTTTGCTGAATTCTTTAAATTTTATCGAAGCTTGAGAATACGACTGATAAAGTTATAATTGTCTATGAAGTGTATTTCATAGACACAGAGGTAAAGAGACGAAGTTGGGGTGTTGACCTATTGGAGTTTTGGCGCAACGGAACATTTATGACGTTTACTGAAGAGGGGGAGACTCTATATAACACGGAGAAGATGTCGATTTAGGCATTGTATGAGCTGGTTTAAGAATATAATTTCTTGGCAATGTAGCAAAGAAAATACAGGGAAGTTAAAAGGAAAATAGAAAATAACTCAAAGCGTATGTTGTATAAAGAAATCCAGAGAGTTCTGAATGTGAAGATGTGAAGAAGCTTGGTCCTATAGGTCATCCTTGTCAAGAAATGTTAGGTTCAAAGCCATACGCATATTTTTTGTGAATAATTGGATTTATTTGTTATTTTCAGTGTTAATTTTTGATTCTGGAATTTGTAAGATTGGCTTAATCGACCAATCAAAAATAAGTGTCTATCTTTGGTTGTGCTTAGACGTAAAAAAAATAATCCCTTGGCTTTTCCGTCAGGTAAAAAACCCGGAAAATTTGAAGTATTACAAATATGTAGTTATCTTTAAAGTGTAAGATACACAATAAATAAACATTCATAGTTATTTAATGCTATGTACAATATGATACAACAATTTGTTATCGTACAAAGAGTTTGGACTAACGTAGATGCTACTGCTCTCGAACGCTAGCAATAAATTCTATGAAATTTTACATTCAAATGTATGATGTTAAGTAAAAAAGATATAACACCTTTATGTTTCTTTTGCATGAACTTTAACTTTTATGTCAGAATAAAATGTTATTGTGTAGAATTAATCCATTCAATACATATCATAAAATATATAGCATCTACTTATATATTTTTTATTTTCATTTCATCTCAATCATACTTTAAAGACTTCATGATAAAATTAACAGTATTTTAGTATAATGAATATATTCAATAATTTTGAGAGTATTGCAAAAGAAATGTTTACCGCCTAATGACATTTAAATTTAGAAAAAGGCCAGTTTTCCATATAAAATTATTTAAAAAAATCAAAATGAAGAAAAAGGAAAGTGGTAGACTCACGTTCTCCTTATTTGCATCTGTAATGCAAGAGATGTAGATAAGCCGAAAAGCGTCGTACGAAGAAATATTGAAAAAAAAAATCATAAAATGTAATTGCTAAATAAAAAAAGAAATAGCTAAATCATTTTTGAAATTGCATTCCAATAACCCTTTTTGTGTGAAAGCAATTATATTCTTTATTAAGTCTGATATTTTGTGTCGATATGTATGTTGGGTTTCTGATAATATTAAGATGATTTATTGAATAAGATGGTATGTCATAAAGTTGGAAGTTTCAGTGTGACTCAAACATAAAAATGGTTTCTTTGGTCGTTATTGCGGAAATGAATGTCGCAGCTGTTGCAGAAAAAAAAAACATAACCCGCGTAAGCAATAGCTCCAACATTCATTCTCGAACAAACAAACAAAGAAAGATATTTTAAATTTTATTTATATATGTTTAAATAATCAGTTAAAGTAGGACTAAAAAAAGATTAATTAATTATTTTATTAATGATGCGAACGTCTTTGTATGTTTTATTGATGGTACAGCAACTGATCATGAAAATCAGTACAGATGACATGCCTAGTGTAGTTCAAACACTGATTAACGCAATATGTTTTCTTGAGATATAAAGGAGAAAATATCAAGTGGATGTAAAAATAAAGTTATTAAAGGATTCTAATATAATGCTGAATTATTGTGAGTTTACTGAATAAGACGGTATGTTATAAAGTTGGGAGGTAAAATGGCAAATTTTATAATGTTGGGTGAAAAATTATCGTAGAAAATTATTTTAAAATCTACAAAATGATCCCATGTTATTGAAGAAAAAACAGAAATGATAACTTGTTGTATCATAAAATGTTTTCCCATAATGATAACTTGTTGTATCATAAAATGTTTTCCCAAATTTGATGTTCATATCATTTGTTTCATTATAGTTATCAACTTTTAGTTATTGCATGTTCGACGCTCCTGTTACCGATCTACTTGCGATTTTTTTAATCTGGCAAGAAGAATATTTTTTTAAAAAATATTTCATATAGCTAATTCTTTATTTACATTTTTCAGAAAATGACGATTGAAAGTAGATCCTATATGAAACCATTCATTCTCTTGATTATCATGGAAAGTGGATTTGTAAGTAGTTTTATTGATTAAATTATTATGCTGTTGAGACAAAGATTGAGAAGGTGTATACATTTATTAATATGAAAATTATTTTAAATAAATAAAAACACAGAGAACGAGTAAAACATAAGCGCTTTCATTTCTTCTTCATGATGTTTTACAATACTCATGGTAACGTCTATTATGACGTCATTAAAGAATATACAAGAAAATTGAGGCTAGCGGAATATTTTAATAAAGAATATAAGATTTACAGCGGAGGAAAGTACAGATAGAATTCCATTTCTGGATATCATGGTAATTAAGGAAACGATGTCATTTTGACAGATATCTATTACAAGCCAACAGACACGCATCAGTATCTTCATTTTAATTCGTGCCATCAACGGCATACAAAAAGAGCCATGCCTTATAATTTAGCAAGGAGAATATGCACCATCGTAAATAAGGAAACAACCAAAATACAAAGACTACAAGAACTGAAAGAGTATCTACGGAAACAAAGTTATCCCGAAAATATTATTGATAATGCTATTAAAAAAGCCATGGATTTAGACAGAGAGGACCTCCTCAACCCTGTGCAACAAAACAAGACGGATTCCAGGATCTTGCCTTTAGTAACGACCCATAATCCCCAGAATACAAACGTTGCACCGATTGTTTACCAACTCAACGACGTTTTGAAAACCAACAAAACTATGTCTGAAATATTTAAAAATCGGAAATTCATAAACAGTAGGAGGCAGCCAAAGAACCTCAGACGAATTCTCACAAAGTCCTCTTTTAAAGAAACGACAGAATTTCATGTGACAAAGTGTCAGGATCCGCGTTGTGGTACCTGCCCATACATACGACAAGGACAAAGTTTCAACTTTAACGGGAAACAGTTTACTGTTAATAATAACATGTCATGTCAAACTAGAAATGTTATATACGTTATAACATGTTCCGGTTGCGGGGAACTATATATCGGCGAGACGGGAAGTACCTTACGGGAAAGGATCAGAGTACACAAACAACAAATAAACGTACCGCAATATCGCAAACTCAAAGTCAGTGAACACTTAGACGTGTGCGGAAATAGAACTTTTACTGTCTTTCCATTTTATAAACTGCACAACTCTAACACAATCGAAAGACGTGATAAAGAAAGACATTTTATAAAGACTTTCAGACCTAAATTAAATAGTTTAATGTAAAAGAATTGTTTCTTTACATGTAAATTATGTTACTGAGTCACATTTATTGCTTTGTTATTGTATGCTTTGTTAATGCATTGTTCTGTGAAAGTACGGGAAAATATGACGTCAATCAAAGACTTGATAACGTTACGTTATTATGACGTCATAATAGACGTTACCATGAGTATTGTAAAACATCATGAAGAAGAAATGAAAGCGCTTATGTTTTACTCGTTCTCTGTGTTTTTATTTATTTAAAATAATTTTCACATTTATTAATTGATACGCAGTACAGATATGGTGCGCAATGGAAATATCGAATAAATTTTGTATTTAAAAATGTATATTCGTAATCGGAATGGCGATTATTTTTAATTCATATTTAGACTAGGCACGTGATGCGGCAGTAAGGCGATTTTAGCATATTGATTTGCAATATTGATGTTACATATAAATGTCACTAGTGCAAGGGCATAACCAAGTTACTTTTCCAAGTTTAGTATATAAATATCTTCAATACACACATCCTTTTTGTAACCTTAACTGTGCTTCGTATACCATGTAAAGTGAGAGCAGCGTAAACATGGGCCTAAAATATTTTTTTCAAAATCATAAGTATTGAGCATTCATTATTTTTATTATTATTCAAAAGAACTGTTTTCCTCTTGGAAATATGTGATTATGATTGCCTATAAAAATATATATCTATGTGATTTTTCAAAGCATTTTACACAATATATCAAAAACTGAAGTGAGCGACGGCAGCAGACACTATATTCTAAAGGAAAATAAGCCGACAAATGAATCATGTTCAGTGTTTTCTGCATAAAAATTAGAAAAGTATCAATTTAATAAGGCCATAAATTCAGAATGGTTCTCTTTCATGCAATAGTCTTTAACGACTCATCAACTTTTGGAGAGCATTAAATTTTTAGGGTACAATAAAGCCAAAACCGCACCTTACCTTCTTTTCGTATTCTTAGTTTACAAATGGGTTAAGAAAATTTCCAGTCTTCACTGTTGATGTCTGTCCTGACAATAAAACTGATTGGGAAGCTGCGTCTATGAGACTGAACTGTACAATAAAATCAAAAGATTATAAGAATAGATATCACTGTGTGGCCACAAGAGACCGATCACAACTGGTGGAGTTCTGTTACCCACAAACCAGGAGTATATATGGAATAGGTTAGCATATCCTAAATCATTCAAGGTCTATTATATTTGTTCTTTTATTTTCATATTTAAAAATATTAATTCCGCAATTTGTTCAATACACCTAAATGCAATGCATCTGTATCCTTTTAAGTGATAAATATAAATAGAATTTAGCAAATCATTACAGTTTATCCTTTTGAGATTCATTCAGTTAACATGCATTTGAGTTGTAAGATAAAGTTGTTTTAATTTGTCTGATAACTAAATAGGCATACGAACTTATAAGAATGCATTAAATGTGTTTTGGTATTACAGGCCAGTGTGTTATTTTTGATTCTTCTTTTTTCTTGGACAATTATACTTGTCTTCATTTTACTTATGGATGCCCGGATGAACATTATTTCACGGACGAGCTGTATAACTGTAAGTTTTTTTTTTTTGATTAACTTTCGTGTTCTTCCTTTCATTAATACTTTCAGTATGATCTCATGTAATTTTGCATATATATCTCTCATTGCTGTATTTTTTTATTTATCTTTGTTTACATTTTCCCTTATTTTCGGTTTTGTTATTTTGTGTTTTTAATGTTCATTACAGACCCTAGTTGCTTTCATATTGAGCCCGTTTTGAAATGTTTCATGTCTGAAGAAAAATGCCTGAAGAATCGGTAACTTTGAAATTTTATTTGCACACTATATCAATGAATCAAAAGAATTTTAACATTAGAAGTGCGCGATTTTTCAACAATGTGGAATTTATAATTTTTGTAAAACTGGGTTTCTATCCTTTTAGAGCTACAACAACGGAAAAGAAAGAGGTATCCACATCCCAAACAATTATTTCTCAGAATCACACTATACAAGAGCAGGAAGGGATATATTTGGTGCCAGTGTTGGTCCCCTTGATAACCATTCTAGGGATCGTTTCTGGAATTGTCGTGTTTGCAACGATTATGTGGAAAAGAAAGCGGTGCAAAATATTCTTTAAAAGAAAACATTCGGGAATTAATGATAATGTCAACATCTTTGAAAAAGAATCATTCCTTAATAGTAAATACTTTAAATTTGTCCTGGTTTTCTTTATATGAAACATAAGGGGTGTCTGTAAATATTGATGCAAGATGGTTTTTAAAAAGTTACATGTCTTTTTATAACGCATTAGATGAGCAAGACCGGGAGATGCTGCAGTTGCATAATTTCAATCAAGAAAACACAGACAAAAAGGATAGCTTAACACTGCCAGAAGGTAAAATTTAACAATCAATTAGCATTTTTATTTATGCACCCATTATGGCTAATACAATATTGTTAAACATTGATTATACTTTAATGTTAAATTTTGAAGTATACTGTTTTATTATGAACTCTTTTCATGGCTTTTCAGACCAAGTTTGCCTTGAAAATTATCCAGATATACCAGAAAATTGGAATGCAAATACAGCGAAGACAATAACCACAGACAAATACTATCAAGACGACGCCATGTATACAAAATATATCCATGAAGAAGGACTTAAAGAACTAAAAAGTACAAAACATTATTCAAGATCTGAGGCACTAGAATTCATGTATATCATACTTGACAGACAGAAATCATTCATCACCCTTTTTAAATGTATTTATTTTGAATTCTCCTTTGAAGAGAAATATGATTAAGAAATTAATACAAATACAAACACTTAGTGATTTAAATCCTATGACAAAAATTTGTCAAAGTTCCATTGAACATCATTAGATAATGTTAACAGAATCTTTATAGCATTAAGTAAATTAAATTAAATTAAATTAAATTCTTTGTTCAAAATTGTCTAATTAATTTCACTGAACTTTTTAAGAGTCAGTGTACACATCGATTTCGGTAGTTATACTATAATAATTTCTAAGGGCTGTGTTATCAAAACCTAAATTCCTTTCTTTGAAATCATTATTATACGTTTTTCAATTAACACAGGTGTTTCCATGTTCAACCTCTATATTCATCATAATAGCTAAATGGAACTAATTTGATACAATTAATAAGATTTCAAGAGTTCACTGTGAGATGAACATAGTCAGTTACATGAACCAATCCTTTTTATACAATTTAAGTGTTCCCTTGGAAATGAACGTAGTCGGTAACATGAACAAAGATTTTTAGTAGATTGGATCAAATACCAGCTAAGTTTTTCTCCCGGTGAAACTTTTAACCTTGTCATTTAGTTCTTACCTTGACATTTAAGACGAATATTTCAATAAAATAAACATGCAAACTTTTGTTTAACTATGTTTGAATCGCAAAAACCGAGAACTGGAAGTTATTCTTTATTGGAAGCTCATCTTCTATAAACATTTAAATGTTTACATTTAATGTTTTGCGATCATGCTCAAAATATCTTTGTGAATAATGTCAGGAAAATGAGAATAATCTACTGTTTAAGGTTCTTAAATATTTTTATTCAAAAGTGGTATTATCGTCTGTGTTTGTTTACATAGGAGATTTTTTGGTTAAAATGGTTAGTACAATTTTAATACTATTGTTCAAACCTTTGTTCACACCGAAGAAAGATCTAATGGATATCCGCTGATTGAGAAAATGACCTTATGTTTTAATTTTTATCATCGCAATCTAGCTAGAACTTTCGATACCAGTTTCCATGTGAAAGAAATATGTAGATAAGATACAAATATCATATTGCCGTGAGATTCAGTCAGCATATGACCTATGACAGTATTACATCTTTCAAAAAAAAAACATCTTTGGAAAATATTTGCAGATGTCAAACTATTAGTATATTATCCTTAGAATTTTTTTCTAAGGCTACAAAATAAAAAGTATTTCATTTTTTTTTCTTGTAAAGGCAAAGAACATGACTTCCTTCTGTACAAAAGAAAACATGATTTTGCTATGTGCAAAACATCTTACCTTCAAAGTAAGTATACAGGTCAAATGTTGATGACCAATTACATTAATACATACATATATACGTATACAGCAGAGTTTTCAATTCTCTGTTTGTTGTGTGTTGTTTAACCTCCCTCTCGAGAATTTTCATTCATATGGATGGAGATGCCACCATTTGCCGCTTGAGGGCTAAGTGTTTTGGCCAATGCTTGGCACTCGGGGTCATTGAGCTATTAGGGATCTTTTCCGTTCCAACACCTACCGCAATATGGGACCTTGGTTTATGCGGTCTCATCCGAGAAACCAGTCTCCATATCCCACTAGAATTCAAAGAATCAACTCCTTACTCTGCGACTCTAAAGCAGATACTCTATCCATTGCTCCGCTTTAATTATTTGAAATTTAACTGTGACACAATGTAGTGGTAATATTTTCATGCTCCCGAAAACAAAGTTAAGGGGGTAATGGTATATAAAATCTGTCTGTTTAGCTGTCTCTCTGTCTGTCCCCAAAAAATTAAACCTTACCCATAGCTTTTGATTTATTGGAGCTACAATTTGTTATGGGTCAGAATTACCCGAAATGCCAGCAAAGATCAATAACAGAATTTAAACTTAACAATAATTTATTTACAGTAATATATAATAAGTATAGGAAACATAAAGTACAAACTTAGCAAGAATCTAAGAATACATACATCAGAGTGTCCGTTGCTGCACACAATGTCCCAGTGAAAATATATCCCAGTTATATCTCAATAGTGCTTATACGACAAAGTATTGACTATGCATCGAATTGACAAGGTATTTATACAGTATCATAAATCTAGAATATTCTGGAAATTGTTAAAACATGACATTACTGGAACAATCTGGACATACACAAAATTTAAGAATGTTCTAGATCAAATGACCGAACGGGTTGACCACTCTGGAATGTTCAAGAAACTAAATGTTACTAATAATATACATAATGAAACAATACACATCTCACAACAAATTGTATATATGATTTTTATATTTCACATTTGTATTCCATGTGACAAGGCCTTTTTGGTGTATCACGAAATTTTACCTTGTAACCTTGACCTTGGAGTTTGTCCAACTTTTACACAAAAATTCCAAACTTTTGCTTTGGCCATATCTTTTGAAAAGTAGAAAACAGTACTTTTATACTTCAAAAAGGTATTCCTTGTCAAAATTCCTTTCATTGGATAAATAACTTTGAACTTGACCTTGAAGATTTCAGTACTTATGAAAAAATTTTAATAATGGCCATAATTTTTGAACGCTAGGAGCTAGTGCTTTCTTATCACTTGTGCAATCCTAGTGGAAGATCTTTCATTGGATACCAAACACTTTGACCCTTTCACATTCACCTCGGAGTTTAACTTCCTTTTAAAAAGTAAACCTTGACCTGAACTTTAGAGGGTTAGGGCTAGTGCTTCAATACTTTACATTTTAAATCCTTGTTACAAGACCTATCACTTGATATCACGAACTTTGACCCCTTGACCTTGACCTTCGAGTTTGAACTACCTTTAATAAAAATTTATCTTGGCCAAAATTTATGAAGGGTAAGCGCTAGGGAGTCCGTACTTTAAATATGTATTTTTTGTGCCAAGACCTTTCAATGGATACCAATTACCTTGATCTTTTTGACCTTGACCATGGAGATTTCGGTAATTATGAAAAAACTTTACCATGGACTACTTTTATATTTTACAATTGTATTTCCGGTGAGAATACCCTACTTTCGGTACCCATATAATAAGTTTGCGTTTAAGAAAAGTTTAATCATCGCTTTGTTGCCATACAGGGGCATCAGTGTTTCACAAACACATTTTGTCTATACAGCGTTAATATTTTTTTGCCCCCGTAAACGAAGTTTCGGCGGTTTATAGTTTTTGTCGAGTCTGTCCGTCTGTCTACCTGTCTAGCTGTCTAGTTGTCTGTCTGTCTGTTTGTCCCTAAAATTTAACCTTGTCCATAACTTTTGATTTTGTAGAGCTATGACTTTCATATTTTACATGTGTGTTCCTTGCGACAAGGCCTTTCTTGGGTACCACAAAATTTGACCTTTCAACATTTACTTTCGAGTTTGACCAACTTTTACACAAAGTTCCAAACTTTTACTTTTGCCATATCTTTTGAACAGTAGACACCAAGAGTTTTATGCTTTTTAAAGGTATTTCCTGTGAAAATTCCTTTTATTGGATACCAACAACTTTAACCCTGACCTTGGAGATTTCAGTACTTATGAAAAAAACTTTAACATTTAATTTATGAACGCTAAGAGCTATAGTGCTTTCATACATCACATGTGTAATCCTATTGAGAAGACCTTTCATTGGATACCAAAACTTTGACCCCTTCACCATGACCTTTGAATTTCACTTACTTTTTAAAGGAAACCTTGTCCTGAACTTTTACAGTTTTTCTTTATTCTTGCTAGTGCTTTCATACTTTACATATTTAATCCTTGTTACAAGACCTTCCATTTGAAATCGAGAACTTTGACCCTCCTTTGACCTTGACCTTCGAGTTTGACGTACTTTTAAAAATTCTAAACTTAGCCATAACTTTTAAAGGGTTAGGGCTATGACTTCCATACTTGTATTTTTTGTGGCAAGGCCTTTCATTCGATCCCTATTACCTTGACCTTTTGACCTTGGCCACCGAGATTTCGGTACTTATGAAAAACTTTAACCCTGACCTACTTTTATATTTCGCAATTGTATTTCCTGTGAGAATACCCTACTTCTGGTACCCATATATCAAGATTACATTGAAGAAAAGTTTAATCTTCACTATCCTGTCATACGGGGGTATCAGTGTTTTACAAACTCATTTTGTTTATATAATGCTAATATTTTTAGGCCCCGTTAACGAAATTTTGGGAGTATATAGTATTTGTCGTGTCCGTCTGTCTGTCTGTCTTCCTGTTTTTCTTCTGTATTTTTGTTTCTCCGCAAAAACATTACTTTTGCCAAAAATTTTGATTAAGTAGAGCTATGACTTTCATCTTTCACCTGTATATTCCTTTTGACAAGACCTTTCTTTGGGTACCACCAATTTGACCTTTTCTCCTTGACCTTGATGTTTGACCAACTTTCATTAAAAAATTCCAAACTTAAACTTTGGCCATACATTTTGAACTGTAGACAACAGGACTTTTATACTTCATAAATGCATTCTTTGTTAAAATACCTTTCTTTAATACCAACAACGTTGACCTTTTGACCTTGACGTTGGTTTTCCGTACTCATGAAAAAAACTTTAACACTGGCCATAATTTTTGAACGATAAGGGGAAGTGTTCTTATACTTTACTCATATTATCTTTGTGAGAATACCATTTATTGGATACCAAGAACTTTGACCCTTTGATCGTGACCTTGGAGTAATGACTGATTGTATATTGTTTAACGTCCCTATCGAGAATTTTTCACTCATATGGAGACGTCACCGTATGCCGGTGAAGGCTTCAAATTTTGACCTTTACTCGGCACTCAGGGCCATTGAGCAGTGATGGATCTTTATCGTGCCAACCCCTGCCGCTGACATGGGGCCTCGGTTTTCAAAGTTTCATCCGAAGGACCTGCAACTTTCACTTCAAAGTGCCGAGCGCATGGCGAAGGAGCAGTTGCTACCCATTTAATCGGCTAGGGCGGTCGCGGCTGAGATGCGAACTCACGACCTTCCGATCACGGAGCGAGTATCATGAAGTAAACACTGCATAAACCGGTACGCAGCACAGATAAGGTTACAAAAAGGAGGCGGAGCCTAATTTGTACGGGAAAACTTGACTATGACATCATACATAATATACGTCATACCACATTTCTTTGAAATACCACAAAATGAGTTTATCTGTTAATTTAACCAGTAAGAAATCATCAAACTATATAAAAACTTACTACAGCGTGTTGTTTTGTCGTTAGTTAAATCCCACATAACAAGTTATAAACAAGTCACTGATCGCAATACACTTGTCAATATGACGTCATTTCTTACATCGTGACGTAGTTTGTATGCAGTTAGAGACATATCAAGTAATATTTTCTCAACAAAATATGTATTCTCTAATTAAATAAAATGTTTTTACAGATATTCCATGGACCAATAACTTGGATTTAATGTCTTCTTCACTATTTTAATCATATATTTTCTGTACATTACGTATTTAATTGACAATGCCGTATATTTGTATGCAAGTACATCGGAGGGTAAGGTGGGGGTCTTAATAAATCGATCTAGTACAAGGGCATATCCCGATTACGAATACATTTTTAAATACAAAATTTAGTCAATATTTCCATTGCGCAC
>PRKT01001647.1:0-15071 GCA_003671525.1 Saccostrea glomerata | reverse complement strand
TATGGAGTTTCCATTATTGGATCGGATTATTGGATCAGACCTTCAGAAGTTCGATTGATAATTAAAGTACTAAGGCGTATTAAAGAATCTCAAATAACCCGACCCGGGTTTGGTTACCTAGTTTTACCAACACTCGTAGCGAACACCACACCACCTAGCGTTATAATGCCGCACTAAATTTTGACGGTTTGACAACTTACATTCGTCTTCATTGAATATGCTTCATTGTTTGCGTGATTGAGTTAACGTTCGTAATAGAGATAATCATTGAAGATATTGTAACAATTTAAAAATAAAATAAAATGACTTAACAAGAATAAAGAAACATAGAAGTAAGGACGAAATGAAGAAGGATAAAAGTCAAAGTGAAATGTAATAAAGACGAATATGAAAACAATAAAGTGACATATAATTATATTAATAACAAAGCATAAAGAAGTAGGCAGAATAAGAATAAAAGCAAGATACATAGACTTTTGGCGGTAATTCCCTTCCATACACTAAATGTTTTAGAGAGTCCAGAAAAAGATGTAAACAAGCTCGAATTTATACTTTGATCCATAATTAGTTTAAGATTTAGTCAGGTATTTAGCCATAGTACCCACAGTATTATCACTCATAGCAATTAGGCACAGGTAATCAGGAGCAATCAAAAACACGTCTTATCAGTTCGGCTGCTATTATACTTTTCTTCACCTCAATTGATTCGATACGCAAGAGCATGCTCTACGTATGAACAATTTCTAAAACGAGGTAAGTTATTGACAAGCAAGTTGATGAAACAAGAATATCATCAGTCTCGTTCAAAGTCATCATTTTGTACGTTCTATGGTCGATACAATGTACTTGTCAGCAAATACAATTTATCATTGAGTCAAATGCTGACTGACGTTTTTCATACAAGTTGTTAGTCCATTATTTATACACTGAATTGACGACGGATTTTTCCATTATTTCCGATCATGACAAGGAGCACACGAAGGGTGTGACCAGTCGGCAGGGGATGCTCACTCCACCATGGCACCTTATCCTAACTCTGATGTTTTGGGGGTCTGTGTTTGCTCTGCTCCTTTTTTGTATTGTTTTATGGACTTTCAGATTGAATATTGTTCGTTGTCTCCATATCCTTCCTTATTCATGTCTTACGCTTTTGGTTATCACTAAACTTTAAACTGTCTATTCCCCGCAACTATCTGTCTTGTTCAGGTCTTATAATAGTATGTAGGAGAATACACGAGCCAAAGTTTGCTAACTCCGTCACCAAAGAGGTACTTTCAGCACTTGTGTTCAGCATATATTATGCCAGCGCAGTTCCAGTATATTGGCAGTTTCATACTACATATATTACCGTTTCAATACTTTTTGGAATATTCTGAAATCACTTCCAAAATTGTCCTTATTTTTTTTTACTCAACTTCAGCTTGGGCGTTTGAAGAGCTACACAAATTGTTAAGTGGGAACGACGGGACAAATTTTAACAGGAATATATTCTATACCCAATGCATATTTGCTCATTTGCCATCGAGTTAACAAGGTTTTTCTCTAATTAAAGTCTTCCGTTTCCAACCTTTTACTGATTCTGTTGGTAAAGATTCTTTTTCTTTTTTTTCTTTTACTTCCTAGACGCCAACTTTGAAGCCTCATATCTCACTCATTTCTCAATTGATTTCGCTAAAATTTAGAGGTACTAGAAGTTACTAAACTCTACCGGAATGCTGTCTAAAATTTCAAAATGTCACTTCCGGTATTGAGTTATTTCCCTTATAACAAAAATTGTTAGGCTTTCGTTTCCAGATAAAGGCTCAAAGACGGCTAAAGGTGGAGAAAAAGTTCTACTGATTTTAGATAATAGAAAAATTGAAGTTGGGCACATCGGTTTTTTTTTTTTCGATTTTCTCTATTCAAAATGGTGCTATATAGGGATCAGAAATTAGAACGCTTAAAAAGAGAAAAATTACTCATACTTTGCTTTTTATCTTATAAACTAAAAATATTTTGTTAAAATATATAGAACAAAATTTGTGCAGAATTAGAAGATCTTCCAAATGATATCTCGGAAAAAGGGCTGACCCCTAAATTAAGGGATCTAGAGGGGCCCACATTTTTTCAAGATATCTCAAAAAGTATTGAGAATTTGTTATATATATAAAGGGCAAAGTTTTTTAAATCTTTGGTAAAATCTACTGATATCATCAAAATACGTCCTGTCACGTCACTTCTGGCCAAACCGGAAGTATTTCGAAACTGCATAGTTTTGCCGTTTTTGACATGTTTTTGGGAAATGTTTGACACTGGAATCATAAAACCTAGTTTTCCATCCGTCGACGTCACTTCCGGTCAAACAGGAAGTAGAAAAAAAGGCTTACTTTTGCATTTTTCAACATAGATTTGGAAGATTTAAATCATAAAAGACATAATTTCTCTTTTTCAAATAAAAGTTACTTTCGGTCAAACAGGACGGAAGACTTACTCGTTGCTTTGCGACGAGCTTTGCTCTAGTTTGATTATATAATCTTACTAAGTCGGAAACAACATTTAAGTGGTCTAATTGTTTTGAAAATCGAAAGGTATACACGATTTCAAAAATTCGCGCACTCAAGTTACTTCCCTTTACTATGACGTCAGACGAGGAAGCTCTAATCGCTTGTATCATAGACCTAGCGCGAAAGAGTTATCAATTTGATATCACAGGCCCAAACTTTACTTATTTTTCTTTTAATAAAAAATAATATAGCCCTTACCTTGTGTTTATTAGTAGGTAGGGGTATATAATTCCTTATTTAAAGAAAAATAAGTAACGTCAGGTGCCTGTGATAGTTATCACATGTTCATGATTTTTTTTTATTTTTCACCTGATGTCGGTATTATAATAGTACTATTAGAACTATTTATTGTTATTGTTGCTTTTAACATGTTTTAAAAATACAATTAATCTCATTGCCATGTATGAATTAGCGACATCGTTGCGCTGGTACACAGAATCATTTTCTTTCGTATACATTGTACACGTGTATACCATATAACCCCCCTTTCAAAAAAATATTTTTTTAAAGAAAACTCAAAACCTTTTCAACAGGTTTTTCTACGTTTTAAATATATTTCCTAACGATTTCGCATGTTCTGAAATCATTGTGTGTAAAAGGTTTCCGGAAGACGTATACTGTAATTTGCTTCTACTCCAGCCATCAGTCTTCGTAATGAGATCCATCTTTCACTTTCACTTTTTCTGCATTGTTTATACTTTTATTTGTCACATGCAGTGTATATTTACATTTTGCAAAATATGAAAAGATCAGGGTCTGGATCAATTACTGTGAATGTTGTACATGTTGATAAAACCCATAAACTTTGTTACTTACCCGACTGAACAGGCGTGATATAGTTTCCGACTTTATTTTTTTTTTTACATAGACACCCCGATATTTCAGCGATTATTCAAGCTCAGTTTTCTAACACTTTTCATGTTTAATAGATAACACAGATGCCGGGATATTGTTCATCTAAAGTTATAATATTGAACCCCGGGGCATGCAGCTATCATTGTCTGTTAGCTCTGCCGACACCCGCGATTAATCCATGACTTATTACTTGTTTTAATTAATTAAAAGATTTTGTTAAGGAATAACTTTCTAATTTTTTTATTTCATCAATCGAGTGGCTTGCGTGATAATTTGCATAAAAATCGGACAGTATTCCTTATTTATACATGCTCTTGAATGGACGCTTATCCACGTGCTACAGGTCTCGCTTCTGTCTCAATCGGTTCACGGCCCGCCCGCACGTGATTTTTTTTAAACCGCGCCTATCGATGAACTAGTACATTCATGAAGAAATAAATAGAGGGTATTCAATGTTTTGTAGTTGAATATGGAATTTTATTTTATTTCACGAGTGCCAGTGGGACAGGATTTTTTTTAATATTTTCACTAGTGCGAAGTACATATGTAGGTTAAAAAACTTTTTAAACATTCATCGCATTCTCTTTGGAACTCTTTACGGCTGAGAATCCATCTTGATATTGTAAATTTTAAAAATGAACGACATGAAGATTTGCAGTTGAATTCGTTTTTCAACATTACATTATTTCCTTATCGAATACATACATATATAATTTATATACATATAATTATAGTAGGTAAATATTTACAAAACCATGTGTGTATGTTAATTGAGCCTTAGAATTGAAATCAATCATATAATTTAAAGTCAAGATGTTATAACGGTATATTTTAAGTGACATAGAAAAAATCTTAATTGGTCATGTTTTCGTAGAATGACTGACGTATGTATCATTGTTTACATAACAATGTGCGCAAAAATGAAAGTAGATTTAACATTTTATGCTCATTGATTGTCAAGACAACATCTTCATTTAATTCACGTAAAGTACAACGGCTATAAATATAATAATGCAAGTTTTTTAAACACAAAATTGTTTCCATATAAGTACTTACGTTCAACTATGTTTTGAATCTTGTGCATTGTACCATGTGTGAATATTACGTTTATCCTCGTTTGACGTCATCAATACATAAGGTAGGTAACTCTATCGCAAGAGGGCGCGACTTTTTGGAATCGTGTATATAATGCATTCCGGGAACATTTCGTTCAACCATAGCTTCTTTTACATTCATTATCAACATTGCAGTGCAATTGTTGATGTAGACGTTTTCAAATCAATTTTTCGCGAAAGGAATTATTACGGACTTAACCTTACAATCTGGGGTAATAAATCAACTTTAAAATGTTGAAAGATTTTGTAAATACTATGCAACTTTTCGCTGCACTTCAAACACAGTCTGTTTACATGTAAATGACCAGGGACCCAAGCTAATGTCGAGTAAAAAAAAAAGGAGATCATTTTTGGAATTGATTAGAAATATAATGAATTCCGGAATAAACTTTGGTAGAAATGAACTATGTTCATCTATGAATTGATTTAAATAGAGAGTAGAATTTTAGAGCATTTGATTCAAAAATATTTTATTGGCAAACTTGGGTACCCAGTATAAGAGTATAAGACAAAACACTTGTTTATTTTTAGCCGGGCTTATTGCTCAAAGAGCAATTGCCGGCTTATATGATCCTGTTCAAGGCAGGATGTTGACCCCATAGTCGCCATTTTATAGTTACGTGCAAAAATATAGTTCTTAGTCTCAACCGCTTTTGAGATAATACATACGCTAAATAAAGCAACAAAAATAAAACGAAGTTTTATCTATATAAAATAAACATTAGTAGTAATGACTTTGAAAACTTCATAAGAAGAACATAGTTCATTAGCGTAAGGATTTTTGATAATCAGTGTTACCGTAGTTCTCTACACACACGAGGTAAAGCAGGAGAGGGAACCAGACTGGTCTGTTTGTTTACATTCAGCTGCGGTACCAGATTAATTTGATTCTGACAAAATCGGACCGTGGTATTAGGATTGAAAAAAACTCACTGTCAGTGTCTTTTCATTTATATTGATAGTTTTAAAATAATTTTTTCATCAGAATATAAACGTGATTCATGTAAGAAATCCATTCTGCTCTGTAAATGAGCCCGGCTCTCTGTACTTCTGAGTACTTTGCTTTTACAATCGATCCAAAGCCTGTGATAAACACCGCTAACGTAATGTTTCTCGGGTTATTTCCATTTTACACAAAATAGCTCGTCGCTTCCTACATATTTAAATTCTGGATACATGGAACTGGAAAAGTTTTCTGTGGTAAAAATGTAGGCCCTTTACATTCAATGAAGATACAAAGTGTATGAGGAACATGTGAGGGTGTGTATGTGTGTGTATGTTGGGGGGGGGGGGGTTGAATGCGTGAAACATTTGGGTTTATTTTATGTTTTTTTTACCTTCATTGGAAAGCTCTGAGGAATTGCAAAAGGTTAGCCACTCCCGTCTTGAATTAGCTCCAGATCTTTTTACTAAAAGAAACGTTCATTAAAACCATAGGCGCCTGGGTCAAGGATACTGTATATTTTCTATATAATGTATTGTCGAGGAAATTCGTACTACCTTTCTGCTTCATGTACACTAGAATGTCACGGAAATTTGATTTTATGCACGCTTTAAAAATGACAAATCCCACTGTATATTGAAAAATTAGTATACACTGTGCACTGAAAAAAAATGTTACGAGTATAGTTCAAATTTTCTCAACAATACATAATATAGAAAATATATAGCATCCTTGACCCATGCGCCTAGGACTGAAACCCAACACTTTCTTGTTAATGAATTCATGTAGTTAGTTTGTGTAAAAAATTACTGAAAGATGTTGGAGTTGGAACATAACCCATCCATCTCTTCCGAAGGAAAACAAAATTGTCTTTTTTTTTTCGCTTTTTCAAATTAAATTCAGATAAGTATAACCCCCTCCCCTTCCCCCACACACTTTAAAATTCGCCTCTACATCACTGCTATGTCAGCAATTCTGTCAATTATAGACAGCAGACCATGACTTATTAAACGTTTTTAATGAACGAAAAAGTGAGCAAGCTCACATACCCCACGCTACCTCAGAATTCGAAGTGTTGATATGCCGGGAAAATAAAGGAATCAAATTTTCCTGGTAATATGAACATCTAGACATTGTGTCCTAAATATCTGCAAAGTTTGACAAAATTCTATGCAGCGGTTTATGAGGAGTCCCGCTGACAAAAAAATAACAGAACTGACGGATTGACTGACTGACGAACAGGTCAAAAACATTATACCTCCCGCAACTTGTTACGTGGGGTATAATAATAAGGGGATTAATATGAATAAGATATATCGTTTGAGATAAAATGACTGTATTTTAAGTGATTTTCTCTAAAATAATATATTCCGTTTTCGTCGCCCGCGTGTAGCGCAGTGGTTAAAGCGTCTGTTCTAGAATCGCGAAGTAAGGAGTTGATCCTTACTTTGCGGGTTCGAAACATACTGTGGGACGTGAAGGCTTTTCCTTTCGATGATACGTATAAACCAAGATTCCATGTCGCAGTAGGTGTTGGCAAGCCTTCCTGCCAAATGGCCCTGAATGCCGAGTATAAGACAAAATTTGCAGCTCTCCATCGGCAAGTCGTGGCGTCTCCATATGAGTGAAAAATTAAACAATATGCAATCAATCAATATATTCCGTTTTCCATTCCTTTCCGCATGTTAGCACCATTCCACCTCTGACGTCTTGGAGGTTCGTGTTTGTTTCCTATTTTGTATTGTTTAAAGGACTTCGATAATGTTCGTTATCTCCAACATTTCATTTATTAAAATAAATGAAAAATTAATTTAACAGTTGACGGCAATTTGTTGTAAATGAAAAAAATTAAGGTCTGGAATCAGTCTCTTGCTTGTCTACTTGAATATAATTCGTTTTTACTTTCGCAAAATGACAAAAAAAAATGAAATTGATTTTTCTTTCGTTGCTTTGCATTGAGTGATTTGTCATTTCCTTGTTCCAAGCATTTTGGAATCCGTGATTGCTGATTTGTTTATGAAAATGACATTGTTTGTGATTATATGAAGTGATACAATGATAAAAAGTTAGAATGACGAATAAATTTGCATTTTATTTCATACTAACTAGATAATGTATATAGTTTTTAGAGGGCGACTAAAAAAAGGGTATATGATTTTGTTTGCAGGGGGGGGGGGGGGGGGGGGCTTTCAGAACACTTTTAAAAAATGCTTTAATCTCATATTAACTAGAAGTATGTAATTTTCCTTTTGAACTCTAACTCCTTCTCCTCTCCAAAATCAAATTAATCACCACGGGAAATCCTCACAGGAAGAAACAGGGCCTTTCAGTTAATTCTGTCAGTGAATGGCACATACATTTCAGTGATCTTTCAGTCACATTTCAGGTACGTTTTACAGAACTTTCAGCGGACGGATTTCCGTCAATTTTCAGTGACCCTCTGTCGACTTTAAGTGACCTGTACCCACCTTTCAGTGACACTTTAGTCTCAATTCCGCTATTTTTATTTCGATGGCTTATTAGTTTGTAATCAGATATTTTTCCCTTGCAATACTTTAAATAAATACATTATTTGTAATTGCGGTTAGAGGCTCAATTGTCTTAAAGTGTTTCCTAAATTTTTAAACTGTAATTATTGATTTAAAAAAAAAATGTCTAAATACACAGGCAACTTAGCCACATATGATCCACATATGAGTATCATATTATTCTCTGATGTTTGGTTTCATATAAGAATCATATGCATACTACTTCATATGGTTTACATATGTGTAATCATATGATTTTTATATAATTTGCCACATATGATTCTCATATGATTGTATATACATATGATTCTCATATGATCCACACATGATCCTCAATTATAATTGATACTTATTTAGAATGATTTATAATTTTCAAATAAGGTTAAAAAAACAAATAATCTTTAAGTGATAAAAAATAATGAACCGATAGTCGAATCAAAATTTTATTAAATGTCGCATATGTTTATCTTATTTTTTTCATGCTCTTAATCTAAATGATGATAAATATTCAATTCAATAAGCTTTTAGAAAAAAGAAATAAATGCGTTAATCTAAAAAATATCGAGGATTTCAGTCAAAATGCTTTTAATTTAAACTAGAAATCAAAATGTTATCTTATTTTACAACTCAAAAATAGATTTCATTATTCTTATTTAAATCTAACACGTTCTATAGGGCTTATATTTTTCATGGAAATATCTAGTTTTGAACGATGAGACAGAAGTAATATTATTTGCAGGTCTAGAACTATTAATTCATGCATGTTTTAATAGCATGTTAAATTCTGGGATTGACAAAAATGTGTCTTTCCGATTTTTTTTTTAAATTCAAGAAAATTACAATACCTAGTAGCTTTTAGTTTATTGGACTTGTCTTTCCTAGGGAAAACATTTATTTTCATATTTTGGAAGGTATATTTATACAAAAACATGTTTGAGATATTAGCCATTTGAAAGCCACATTTAAAATGTGACTTTTTAATTAAGAACCCTCTCTACACTGCATACCAAAGAGTTCTGATTCTAAGGTATTTTTCTGCAGGTAGAGTGGTCCGCCCTTAGATATAAATTCTAAAAAATAGAAAGTTACAATATATTAATCATATTGTAATTAATTCAAGTATTCTTAACCTTTTAAAAGGCCAAGATGAATTAACTGAAACTGTTATTTACATGTAGTTTCTCTATTGAAGTAATTAACAGTGATTTCTATTCAATGCTACTGTGTTGTCTTTGAACATTTTTCACGGTGGTAAATGCCACTCATCATATAGTGACAATTAAATAAATGAGCACAATATTAATTCCATTGTACAATACGTTTTTCAAAATGTCCAAAACAACTCTTTCCCAGATGTCGCACCTTCAGAAATCAAAACTGAATTTTCACTTAAAGATGACTGACGCACTTTCCAAATAAAAATAGTAGCATAAGTTTGTTATTCAACTGCTAAAGTATCGTTTAAATAAGTTAATTAAGAGAAGAAAAAACAGACCAAATAGACTCCTAACCTTGCTCTATCAAAATCTTTGACAAAAAACTCAAAACCAGTAAACAAAACTCTATTTGCCATTGTTAATATTTGATTGGCTCAAAATGAATTTCTACTTCTACTTTTAGTATCATAATATAATAAATTAAATGTTTTTGCTTCTTTCTTAAAGGGACAGATTTGGAGAAAATAATTGGTAATTATCTTTCATATAACATTCATTTTTATGGTATTTAATTTTTTATAAATATACATAGGAAAAAACAATTTAATCGATTATGTTTCTTTACTCCATTAGCATCTTATATTTCTTTCCAATATAAAATAACCTTATTTTTCAAAGACAACACCGAAAAAATGTTGGTCCAGTTTGAAAAGGATTTCCGTTCTCTTTTCGTAACGACGCAGGCAAGTGAGAAGGTAATGAACGTATTAATAGAGAAAAGATGTGTTTTTGTTAGAGGTAATCCAGGGGATGGAAAAACAACTCTTGTCAAACATATCCTCATAAAACTGAGAGAAAGAGGAATGACACCAATTCAGATATTGTCTTTAGAGAATTTTCATAAAATGGTACCAAGTTGCTCTAGAATGATAATTTTTCTTGATGATATGTTTGGGCGAAGGTATTTATCAACAAATGAGACACAATACTTCAACGCCCAGAAAGATTTGATAAAAGGTAACCTATCAGAGGATGAAAACGGGAATGGGAACATGTTCATAGCAACCTTAAGGAGCGATATTTATAGGGAATGTGAAGATACAATTACGGACATCACTGCAATCAACAACTCTACAGTTGATTTATCAAACATCGAAAACAGAATAAGCAAAGAAGAATTTAGATATTTTGTGTCGAAGTACGAGTTACAAAATATTATAGTGTCTGTTGACGAAATTCTCAAAATAAGGGGTATTGGCTGTGCGATTGGAATTCCCCAGTGTATTACAATATTAAAGAATATAGCAAAAAACAATTCCAATATCCAAGACATTTTTAAAGACCCTTTGAAACATTTACAAAAGGAAATTAGAATAAGAATTAAAGACAAAGAACCCAAAACTGCTGTTTTGATTTACATACTACTTTGTGGGGGTAGCATTAAAGATGAAATATTGAAAAGCCCTTTTAAGGACACGAAGAGAAAAGAAAAAGCGTTAAAGATGATGGAATTAAAAGAAAATACATCACTTTCCGACTTTCAGAATTTAATAACATTTTATGAAGGTTCTTACGTACAGCATGATGACATAGACAATGAATATAAATTTACACACAGTTCTGTTCAAGAAAGTATATTTCTATATTTGTGTCAAAATTATCCTAAAGATATTATTAGTCATTGTGATCCCTCACTGTTATTAACTCTATCAACAACGAGTTCGTCCACAAATACAATTAAATTGGACAGCGAATTATTCCCGTACATCATAGAAAAAATAAAAAAAAATTTAAGAAAAGGAAAATTTTCCGAATTCAGATCAGTTTCTTTAATGACGCTTTGGCACGATGATGAGTTTACAAAAAAGGTTATGCAAGATGAGGAGTGCAAACAGGTCTTTGTAAGCTGTGTTGACGAGAAAGATTATTCAATGCTGGTTCACTTTTCGGAAGCTGGAAACACAGATTGCGTAAAACATATGTTATCATGTTCATCAGAAAAGCAGAGCTATATGGCATTAAACAAAGCCTGTAGTTACAATCATGAACATGTTGTGGACGCTATTCTAGAAACGGGTGTTAAATATGATCTCAAAACATGTTTCTATGCTGTGCAAAGTGGAAATGCTGAGATGCTTTTCCGTTTCACAGAAAAAACAGATCTTAAGCAAATAATTTTTTCAAATGATTCAAAATGGAATTTTTTGAGAGGGGGTTTGCTTCATGAAATATGCTACTTTGGACAAAATCAATTAATTGATCCCCTTCTAGAGCGTTATCCTTCTTTAGTTGATGTACGAAATGAGCAAGGTGGGAACGCACTTCATTTTGTTGCATTTGCGGGGCAAAAAGATGCTTTTCAAAAGTTAATTAACAAAGGGTTGGACCCATTCTATAGAACTCATCACGGTTCAACCGTCCTTCATTACGCTTGTCAAAACGGAAAGGTAGATATGGTTAGGTACATCTGCGATTTATATCCTGTATTATTGACAAAGAGTTTTGATGACTTCGAAGGAGAAACTCCTCTGCACTTTGCTGCTCAATCGGGAAATATTGAGTTGTATAACTACCTTTTAGAGAGAAAACTTTATCCTGAAGCAACAAAGAGTGGAGAATCTGTTCTTCATTTTTCCTGCGCAGAAGGACACCTGGAACTATGTAAGCATCTGATCGAAAAACACCCAAATCTACTAAAAGCGACTGACAACAAGGGGGTCACAGTGGCTCACTCTGCAGCCATGGGGGGTAGTGTTGATATCTTCAGGTTTTTGATAGAGAAAGGTATGGACGTAAGCAAAAAAATGTTTTTAGGTAAAACAGTACTACACTTCTGTTGTATGAGTGGTGAGTTCGCAATGTGTAAGTATTTGGTTCATAATTACCCTTGCCTTATGAAAATCATTGATAATGACGGGTACACAGTTCTACATGATGCAGCAAAGGGGGGAAACATTGACTTATTCTCCTATCTAATCTCTATTGGTATGAATGTCAGTACGCTTACAGATGATGGTAAATCTGTTCTTCATGTTTCATGCATGTCTGGAAATTTCATTATGTGTAAATATCTGACCAATAGTCATCCTAAACTACTAAAAGTCAGAGACAATTCAGGACGCACTGTTCTACATGATGCAGCATGGGGTGGAAAGGTTGATGTTTTCAAGCTTCTTATAGGTAAAGGCTTGGACTTTAAAAGTACAACAATGAAAGGTAAAACAGTTTTACACCAGTGCTGTATAAATGGTGAGTTAGAAATGTGTAAGTACTTGGTTAACAATTACCCTGACTTTTTGAATGTCATTGACAATGACGAGTACACAGTTCTACATGATGCAGCCCAGGGAGCAAATGTTGATATATTCTCCTATTTATTGACAACTGGTATGAATGTCAATGATCTTACAAAAAATGGTAAATCTGTTCTTCATATATCATGCCAGGATGGAAATCTTGGTATGTGTAAGTATCTAGTGGAAAATTACCCCAAACTACTGGGAATAATAGATAAAGATGGAGAGACAGCGTTACATGACGCAGCTTGGGGAGGTAACGTTGATGTGTGCAAGCTTCTGATAGAGAAGGGCTTAGATGTTACACGTTTAACAAATATCGGTGAAACAGTTCTTCACCATTCCAGTATGAATGGTAAGTTAGAAATGTGTAAGTACTTGGTCGAAAATTACCCTGAACTTTTGAATGTCATTGACAAGAACGGATTTACTGCTCTACATGATGCGGCAAAGGCTGAAAACCTTGACTTATTCTCCTATCTGATATCTGTTGGTTTGAATGTCAGTGATCTTACAAAAACCGGTAAGTCTGTCCTTCACATTTCTTGCCAGAACGGAAATCGTCAAACTTGTGAGTACCTTCTCCATCATTATCCGAAATTTCTTGAAATCTGTGACGAAAATGGATGTACAGTTTTAAATGACGCAGCCTTGGGATGAAATGTTGATGTGTTCAAGCTTCTGAAAGACAAAGGCCAAGATGTTAAAACTACAACAAATGAAGGTAAATCAGTTTTGCACCTGTGCTGTTTGAATGGTAAGTTAGAGATGTGTAAGTTCTTGGTCAACAATTACCTTGACGTGTTGAATGTCATTGACGATGACGGATACACCGTTCTACATGATGCAGCCCGGGGAGGAAGCCTTGATGTGTTCAAGCTTCTGATAGATAAAGGCTTAGATTTTACATGTTTAACAAACAGTGGTAAAACCGTACTACACCTGTGCTGCATGAATGGTAAGTTGGACATGTGTAAGTACTTGGTAAATAAACACTTTGACCTCCTCGACATGAGTGACAATGAAGGACGTACTGTACTTCATGATGCAGCCTGGGGAGGAAATGTTGAGGTTTTTGAGTTTCTAATAGACAAAGACCTTGACTTTAAAAGTACAACAAAAGAAGGTAAAACAGTTCTTCACTATTGTTGTATGAATGGAAAAGTAGAAATGTGTAAGTACTTGGTCAATAAACACTCTGACCTACTAGAAATCAGTGACAATAATAGGTTAACTGTGTTACATGACGCAGCCTGGGGAGGAAATGTAGATGTTTTCAAACTCCTGCTAAACAAGAGCTTAGAAGTTAAAGCTACAACAAATGAAGGTAAAACAGTTCTACACTACTGTTGTATGAATTATAAGTTAGAAATGTGTAAGTTCTTAGTTAAAAGTTACCCTGACCTTTTGAATGTCGTTGACAATGACGGATACACAGTTCTTCATGATGCATCAAGGGGAGAAAACATTGACTTATTCTCCTATCTATTAACGATTGGTTTTAATGTCAATGATCTTACACGCAATGGTAAATCTGTTCTTCACATTTCATGCCTGGATGGAAATCTTTGTATGTGTAAGTATTTGGTGGAAAATTACCCCAAACTACTAGAAATAATAGATAATGCTGGAGAGACCGTGTTACATGACGCAGCCTGGGGAGGAAACGTTGATGTGTTCAAGCTTTTGATAAAGAAGGGCTTAGATGTTACACGTTCAACAAACATCGGTAAAACAGTTCTACACCAGTGCTGCATGAATGGTAAGTTAGAAATGTTGAAGTACTTGGTCGAAAATTACCCTGAGCTGCCTTTGAATGTCGTTGACAATGACGGATACACAGTTCTTCATGATGCAGCATGGGGAGGAAATGTAGATGTTTTCAATCTCCTGAAAGACAAGGGCTTAGAAGTTAAAAATGCAACAAATGACGGTAAAACTGTCCTTCACTTCTGCTGCATGAAAGGTGTGTTAGAAATGTGTCAGTACTTGGTTAACAATCATCCTGAATTAATTAAAATCATTGACAACGATGGAGAGACTGCGTTACGTGAAGCCGCATGGGGAGGAAATATTGATGTGTTTAAGCTTCTGATAGACAAAGGTCTAGAAGTTGAAAGTACAAAAATTGAAAGTCGATCAGTTCTACACTACAGCTGTTTCAGTGGCAAATTATCCATGTCAAGGTTTTTAATCAGTCATTACCCTACTTTACTTAATATGAAAAATATTTACAATGAAAATGAACTAACTGCGGCAGCATGGGGAGGAAATGTTGATTTATTCAAATTACTGATAGACAGAGGTTTAGATATCAACTGTTCATCAAAATATGGTAAGTCTATGCTACACTGGAGTTGTAGAAATGGAAAGATAGAGATGTCTAGATATCTTGTTTCCAGATATCCTGATTTACTTCGTGCCATTGATAATGACGGTATGAATGTTCTACATGATGCTGCTTTTGGAGGTAATGTTAAACTGTTTGAAGTCCTGATAAGCAAAGGAATTGATGTAAACAGTAGAACTTACAACGGGAAGACAGTATTACACTGGTGTTGTAGGAATGGTGAGCAGGCTATGTTTAAATACCTGAACAACAAGTATCCTCACTTTCTTCATATGAAGGACGAT
>PRKT01001646.1:48823-61560 GCA_003671525.1 Saccostrea glomerata | reverse complement strand
ATCGGACATATCACTGAATTATCTACAGATAAAAGAAAAATCTGCAGAAGTGATGTGAAAGTGTTACTTGGGGATGACAATTATTAAAAATGAGTGATAAAAAATTAAGCTTTCATTTTCACTCTATTTTATATACAAAGCACCTACATCTCAGTACAGTGAACGCAAATTGGGACATGTAACTTTGTTACTTAGGATGCCCCTCCACTATGACTGGTAGTTAGGTTGGTTTCGCTTCAAATATAAAAAAAAACTGTGGCAGTGAAGTGATTTTCACAGATAAAGGTGCAGGAAGAAAAAAAAACGGCGATAAAATGTCCTCTGAAAAAGTAGAGGAAGTGGTCGAAATATAATTCGTCCCATTCCCGGGTACATAGTACTAACCATGCTGAGTGTGCATGGCGATTTTAAATATTTTTATATACACACGAGTGTAATATTAGAGACAAGCAACCAAGGCCGTAACTAGGCTCTAATTTTTAGTGAGGCAAGGATGTTGGGCATGCATTCCTAGTCCCTGACGGTACAAGGGTAGTATCTTATGGCCAGTGATGGTGGTTTCCAGGGGGAAGTGGTGTCCTGAAACCTGGATATTAGAAAATAAAATATTTAATCTTTTTTTGATTACGTTCTGAATCGACTAGTCGGCCGCATGGCACATTAATGAGAGTGTATGCTCTCGAGTCGCAGACTATGGAGTTGATCCTTACGTCGCGGGTTCGAATCCCAATGCGGGATGTAGAGACCGATCCTTCGGATGAGACCCTATAAACAGAGGTCCTATGTAGTTGATGGCACAAAAGAATTCTCATTGTTTAATCATCTTCATTGACCCTGTAAACCCAGTACAAATTTAAAACTTGCAGCCCTCCACCGGCAAGTAGTGGTGTCTCAATATGAATGAGAAATTTTTTGAAATGATTTTAAACAATCGAACAATTTACAAAACAACATTTTGAATCATATATTACATGAATTCTAAATGAAAATGAGGCTTCTGGTGAAATGAATGATTTACAGAAATTGAGACAAAAGTTGAAAATATTAATTTAGCAAGAAGACACGCATAATTGATAAGTTCAATGCATGTAAATTTTTCACTTTTCATAAAACTCTAAAAAAAATTTAGTGAGGCATTTGCCTCACTTGCCTCAATGGTAGTTACGGCCTTGGCAACAATCCTTTGCTGATTAAAATACTTGATTTTTTCAACAATAAACATAGGCGCAGAGTTTTTTAATGCAGTACACAATGATATAATTTAAGATTAAAGGATTAAAACCCCCCCAAGACAAAATAGAAGTGATAGCGATATAGAACATGAGAATTAAAAATAGATAATTAAATAAATACACTGTATAATTTTGCTTAAATGACAAGATACATACCTGAAAGAAAAAAATCTAAATCCAAATTCGTGTGATATCAAAATTATCTAGCGGACTATGATATACCAGGTAATATAACTAGAAAAACTCGAATTTAGGGCGACAATCTATATATACTTATCTTTGACATTTAGGGCTTCAATCTATATATACTTGTTTTTGGAATCAAAATCATCTGTTACATGCACTTACAACAACCACCCCCTCCCCTGTTTTTTTTCTTTAAAACTTCACGAATTCTGCAAGACATATATTTCATTGTCAAAATGCACGAATTAATCGTGGTTCGTCACTACACAAAAACATACTTACATGTACTCACTTTGATAATTCTATTTCTTTATATTAGACCCAAATTATTGTGTAGAAAAAAGATTTTTAAACTATTAATGCGCCGGGCTTCACTTTATATTTATCCAGTCACAAAATTTGAAAACTTTTCAGAATTTATTACATGTATATCAGATAATAATTGTGTCAAATTATGTCTAGAGTATTGAATACTTCTAAATTACATGTATAGCAAAAGAACTATTGTAACGCTCGGGTGTACAAAAGTAAGCAGTAACTGTAGAAAGTCCCATAGCAAAGGACTTTTTACGATGTTATGACGTTACGTTAAAAATGACGTCCCTCATGTAAATTTCATTCAAAACAATGCCATACTGTCAATTCTCTTCTTGAAAAAGTATTATAGATATCTAAAAAAGGAAAACAGTTATGAAAAGCTACAAGTCTACACTATCTTTATTGAAATTCTCATTGATGTTTTAGTTAAGGCGTACTTCGATGGTTCGTGGCTTTAGCTCTTTAAGTAAATGTGAATAACCTGATACTAAAGTAATTTGCTTGTGATACGATTTGTATAAAGAATACCTAAAAGAGAAAGAAAAGTATTCCCCTGCTGTCATAAACAACGCATGTGTCTTGGTACTATGATTTATTCAGCTTCAATCAAATGCTTAACATAAAAGATCAAGACAAAGAGGTAATCAAACAATTGATTGACAATGATTAAACAATATTAGATAAGTTGTACTTTAGATACCAGGTATGTCACATCTCCCTTTCTTTCAAGAATTTAACTTTTAAATTAGCCTGATTGTATGTACATGATAATAAATTTGAATATTGATGAAAATGTCTAATAAATGAAATTTTGCTTATGTGTAAATAGTTATGCAGATCATATAGTTCAATCGCGGTTCCACCCTTAGTAATGAATACACAAGTTGCACTATTACTCTATCTGAGCCAATAAAAATTTCAGAAAACAAATTTTGAACACATTTTAACTGATAACATATCTAATCACGGAATCTCGATGGAAGCTTAATTTCACGTCAGGATCTGGTCTTCATTGAACTCTGAATAAAATTTTTCTGATGCGCGTCCGTTTTCTGGATCTTCTCTGTTTTCGGAATAGGTGATTTCTGCTCTGGTTCCACTTTACCATCATCCAAACATCCATGCTGTACTGTACGTTTGCGATCGAGAAACGGCTGAATTTCCAGATCCTCATCCTCTCTCTTTTCTGCAGGAGTCGAGTTTGTCGGCTTCAAGTCACGTCTGTTTCTTCGGTATTTCCAACCGTTGGTTGCTTGCACGATATACGAACGTGGTGAATCATGTTTCTCTGCCACGGATCCATGTATCCATTGGTCATTGTGCTTTATCATTATCTTCTCTCCAGGAATCAAGGGTTTTAAGTCAGATTTTGGAACATGTTGATGAATTTGTCTTATCTGTTTGGCTGGACGAGTCTTTAGGCTCTCCTTGACAAATTCAGCGTTCTGTGGTTTCAAAAGAGTTGCTGATACAGGTAACTTTGTTCTGAGTCGTCTGGCTAGGAATTATTGAGCTGCCGATAATCCTATTTCTTCTAAAGGTGTGTTCCTATAGTCTAATACTGCCATGTACGAATCCTTCGCTTTTTCGAGCAAGTGTTTAATTGTTTGAACCATCCGCTCCACTTTTCCGTTAGATTGTGGATAATGGGGACTTGATGTCACATGACGAAATTCATAATCTGTGCAAATTTTCTAAACTCTGCACTAGTCTAGCAAATTGGGGTCTGTTGCAACCACTGTTGAAATAACAACCACTATTGAAATAATTATATCAATAGTGGTTGAGAGTGCATTTCAATAGCAAACATAGTTAGTTACCACTATTGAAATACGACCACTATTGAAATAATCATATCAATAATGGTTGAGAGTGCATTTCAATAGCAAACATAGTTAGTAACCACTATTGAAATACGACCACTATTGAAATAATTATATCAATAGTGGTTGAGAGTGCATTTCAATTGCAAACATAGTTAGTAACCACTATTGAAATACAATTACTATTGAAATAATTATATCAATAGTGGTTGAGAGTGCAATTCAATTGCAAACATAGTTCGTAACCATAGATGGCCAAAACATTATTTCACGAGCCATCGCTTTGCATTTTACTATGCCTAAATGAGATTCGTGTATCCTCTCTATCATTTCTTTGCGACAAGTTTGTGGTATCACTAGTCTTAGACCTTTGTAGATCAAGCCACCTATGCATGCAAGTTCATCTCTGTAATTCCAGTAAGTGCGTATTTCCACTGGAAGTTTATCACGACTTTCTGGCCATCCTTCTAGAATAGCTTTGCTGAGTAGCATCATCTCAAGATCCGCAAAAGCTGATTTCTGTAATTCTGCATATTTCCCAGGTGATAAAGGTAAGCATGACAAAGCGTTGACAGAAAATTCATCCACTAACTTCTCTGTTGTCTCGTTCAAATAGTGTCGGACAATTGGTCAGCTACGACAAGAGTTCTTCCTGGTTTGTATGTTACATCCAAGTCGTAACACTGTAATGTAAGAACCATTTTCTGCAGACGAACAGGAATGTCATGTAAGGGTTTACGGAATATAGATTGCAAGGTTTGTGGTCAGTTTCAACGTGAAATCTTCTGCCATAGACGTACTGATTAAATTTCTGACAACCGTAAACTATAGCTAAGGTTTCCTTTTCCAACTGCGAGACCGTTCACGGTAGCTCAGTCGGTAGAGCGCTCGCTCCGTGATCGGGAGGTCGTGAGTTCGTATCTCGGCCGCGACTGACCCAGTCGATAAAATGGGTAGCAACTGTTCCTTCGCCATGCGCTCGGCACTTTGAAGTGAAAGTTGCGGGTCCTTCGGATGAGACCTTAAAAACCGAGGCCCCGTGTCAGCGGCAGGCGTTGGCACGATAAAGATCCCTCACTGCTCAATGGCCCTGAGTGCCGAGTAAAGGTCAAAATTTGAAGCCCTTTACCGGCATACGGTGAAGTCTCCATATGAGTGAAAAATTCTCGAGAGGGACGTTAAACAATATACAATCAATCAATCAATCCAACTGCGAATATTTCTGCTGAGTCGTAGTCAATTGTCTGGATCCAAATGCTATTGGATTTCCATCCTGAATTAATGCTGCTCCAAGACCTGTTGAACTGCTGTCCACGGGAAGTAATACTGGTTTCCCAGGTTCAAAATACGTCAAAACTGGAGTATTTGTAACCATTTCTTTTAGTTTTTTGAAATTTTTTTGTTTGTTTTCGTCCCAGTGCCGTGTGATTTCCTTAGATAGTAACTGTCGTAAGGGTGCTGATTCCTTAGACAAATTCGGAAGGAACTTGGCTAAATACTGAATGAATCCCATGAACCTTCTTAAGTCCTTCTTGTTGGTTGGCGGTGTCATTTCTGTCACGGCCCGGATATTCTCTGGATCTGCTTTGAGTCCTTCACTACTGAGAACATGTCCAACATAAGTCACTTCCTGTTTACGGAATTCACATTTCTCGGAACTTAATTTCAAACTATAGTCTCTTGCCCGTTCCAAGACTTTCTTCAATCTTTCATCATGTTCTGAGAGTTTCACCCAACACAAGAATATCGTCAACAATGATTTCAGCACCTTCTATGTCTTCCACCATTCGTGACATCAAACTTTGGTATATTTTTGATGCACAGTTGAGACCGAAGGGCATCCTTAAGAATCTGAATCTTCCCAGTGGCGAGTTAAACGTACATAATTTGGAACTGTCTTCGTCCAGTTGAATCTGCCAAAAACCTGAGGTTGCGTCTAACTTGGAGATGAACTTGGCGTTTGGCATGCGCGAGACTATTTCCTCAATGGTAAGCATAGGATAGTGAGATCTTCGCTTTGTTGAGATCTCTAGGATCAAGGCAAAGTCTCACTGAACCATTTTAATGACTGCTACCAGACTGTTGACCCGATCGGTTGGCTCTGTCTGTCGAACAATGATGCTGTCTTTCTCCAAGGTCCTCAATTTGTCCTTCACCTTTTGACGGAGTGCTACAGATATACGTGTTGGTGGATGGACGACTGGGTGCACGTCTTCCTTTAAGTGTATCTTGTGTTTGCCAGGTAGAGAGCCAACACCGAAGAATAGATCTGAGTAGTTCTTGTGTATCGATTGTTCAGTTAGAATTTCCGAAGCCTGCGTTTCGAACTGTGACACGCTAAACATCTTCTGAACTAATCCTATCTGTTGACTTGATACTGATCCAAGTATTGTTGGAGTTTTTATGTCAACAACTTCAAACAGAATGTTCAATGTTTCTTGCTGGAATGAACACGGTAGCACAACTAATCCTGTGGATTTCATCGTATGTTCACTGAAACTTTTCAATACGGCTCTTGATCTCTGAACTGTTTCATTGATTTTCAGGCGTTGTAGAATATTTTGGCTAATCACATTACCTTTGGCTCCAGTGTCAACATGCATTGTTATACTTTTGTCTTTCACTTTAGAGTGAACTGTCCAGTCTGAATCTAGGTTCACTGAGTTCACTTCCTGTATCATGCCCATGAACATTTCTGCAGATTTATCACTTTCTTCATCACTTTTACTTTCTTCATCTGATATTTCTTGTACCATGTTTACTTTCTTCTTGCGTCCATGATATCCTTTTGTTTTACTGTGACCATGTTTTAGTCTTGCACATGCTAGCGAAATGGTCAGGTTTGTGACACTTACACAAATGTCCCATAGCCGGACATTTATCTTTGTAGAAATGTTCGTATCCGCATCGGAAACACTTCTTCTCTCTGAACTTGTGAGGTTTAGCTGCTTGTGGCTTCTTCTTCGCAATCATATTCACATTAGGGTCTTCCCCCGATGAATTCATAGTTTTCAGTTGCTTCTGAGACAGGACAGCTCAAATGTTTTAACAATGTCTGTACATTTCTGTAGTGTCAGTTCTGATCCTTCGTTAATAAGTTTTTCTCGATCTTTCTTGGATTTCACACCAAACACAATGTGATCTCGTAACATCTCATCTTCAATATCAGGACTATAGCCACAGTCATTAAACAATACTTTCAAATCAGTATAAAACTGTTCAAAAGTTTCATCATCATCTTGAGTACGACACTTGAATTTGTAACGTGCATATATCACATTAGATTTGGGCTTACAGTACTGTTTAAAGCGGTCAAAATAGACTTTCAAAGTTTTCTTTTCGTCACTTTGCAAATTCCAAGTCGAATAAATGTTCCTACCCTTTTCTCCGACCCATAACATTAGGTAATTACACTGTTGTTCCTCCAATTTCCCTTTTAGAGGTCCACCACGCATAAATTCACAGTGCGCTTTAAATGCCTTGAATGCACTCGGTAGGTCCTGAGAATCCCAAGCCATCTTCGGATCTGGTTCCTTGTCTGTTGCCATCTTGTTAAAATGACACAAAATATCACTTCAAACGTTCACTGTAATGTTTTACACATAAATTCCATACAGGATGCTTCCGACTGATTGAGTTTTCACTTCTGACACCATGTCATATACAACGCATGTGTCTTGGTACTATGATTTATTCAGCTTCAATCAAATGCTTAACATAATAGATAAAGACAATGAGGTAATCACACAATTGATTGACAATGACAGATAAGTTGTACTTTAGATATGTCACATCTGCTCTGAATAAAAAAAAAATTGTAACATTGTTTAAGGGGGCCGACTTTGGTTTTCATTGCGCAACATTTCGCGCATCATAGTAAAATGAAGCGTACTTAGTTTTAAAGCAACTTTTCTTCACTTAATTAATAAAATTAAACAAACTTAAGAAATAACAGGTTTAGACATGTAATTACAATTTTATATAACTGATTTTTAATCGATTTTGCAATTTTTTAGGTAGGTTGACGTCGTTAAAGTGTGTTTTAGACTTTATGTTAAACTGAAGCTCTTACAGAAGAAATGGGTAATAAAAATGTTATTAAAGAAAAGGTGATAAACATACGCTCTTGAAATTTAAAACATAGAAATTAAGGAATATCACCAATAATTTTTACTAGTGTTAGTTTTTCATATAAATCTCTTGAGCCGATTATATTTTTTAGTACTCTATTGAAAACAGGAAAATTCGTTATTTTTGGCATTTTGAGACTTGTAACAAGACGTAGAATTTTGTGTTTCTTACACATAATGTACAATATAGTATTGCTCATCATATACTATAGTTTTTACAAAGAGTCTATTGTAGTATTTGTATAATATGCTTTAAAGTGCTAAAAAGTGGCTCTTTCCTAAATAATCCAATAGTAAATGTACCCGTATTCTGAGACGGTCCCTTAAGAATACCTGGATGGTAGATTTTTCCCGAACTTGGCATGTACGCTGAAATTAATGTAAGTTATATATTGTATAAAAATGAAGAGTTTCGCTATTGTAGTTTTCACACAATAAAACCCCCCTAATAGATCATAAGATACAAGAAGTGAGGTAATTCTCATACTAAATAAAAAGAAAACTTTCATTTACAAAGGAGATAGAAAATTGTTCCGTTCTTCTAAATAAAATTGTTTTAGTAATAAATTATCACCACATGCAGCATTGCAACAACAAAATTATACACCATTATATGTACTAAATATTTACTGTACTTTTAAAAGTACGGAGAGCGAGAGAGAGAGAGAGAGAAAGGGGAAGGGAGGGAGTTTGATATATAATAAATTCGATACAGTGCGACAATAATCTTTGAGAAAAATAGAAGAGAAGTTTTTTTCTGTACTGGGATTTTATTCCGTTTTTATTTACAAACTTGTAGCCTTCCCTTCTCAGTTTATATTAAGTGTTAAATAAGAGGTTGGAGAAATGGATTGGTGGGTGAAATATGTCTTTATTTTATCTCCCTTTTTATGCATAGACATATTAATATCTTTGTGAATAATAAAAATAGATTTTTTTTATTGTTTCTAACTTGTGGGCGCGAAATATATTTATAATTTTTCTCTGTAGCTGATGATAAAGACAAAGTGAGATAATGCGTTAGGCCTTGTTAATCTACCCGTTGTCTACACGCTATAATTAAAAAGATATTTATGTTCACTTATGTACACGGTGTAGTACCTAAACGGCTGCTATCGGAACAAAATCGCGTTCATTGTTGCTATTCGAAAATTGTACGGCTGCTAGCTGAAATAAATATGTTGAAAACTCTTGGAACAAGTTGTAAAACTGTAAAATCAAGACCCCAAATCAAGATAGTCTCTGAAAAGTCCGGGTGCACGGAACAAGTAAGGTATTTCTATAGATGTTGTCATGTATAATTTGCAGAATAGCCCTCTAATAATTTAGAATTAGTAAAATTTCCGAAGCCTGTACCAAATTTTAAGTCAATAAATACCCAGTTTTCATGCTTTTTAAAATCATCTATTATTCAGATTGTAAGTATTTTGGTATTTGAAGATGCGTCAATCTATAATAATACTTAGAAATAATTTGAAAAATTTGAAAAGTGTATTTTAAAAGAAATTTTTGTATGAAGCACGATTTTTTAAAGTTACGGTTGCTATCAGGGTCTTAGCATATATTGCACCGGTTAATAACTGAAAACATCTCATCGGCTGCTATTTGAAAATTTTCCTTATTAACAGAGATATGAAACAAACTTATGGCAGCAAATGTCTAAAATATACATCTTAAATATCCCAAATTGCCTGTGAAACAAGATATCTATATATGCAGTTGACATTTACCAACATAACTCAGGGTTGTAACTTCGATTTTGAAAAGGGGGGGGGGGCAGAAAAATTCAAATCTATATTTAAACAAGAGGCCCATGGGCCACAACGCTCACCTGAACCACCTCGGCCCAATTGTTCTTCAGAGGATGAAACAAAGGCACTTTTCCCATATGAAATATGTTTACCAACGGTAACTTATAGATTAGATTTGTGGCCTCTTTAGTAAATTAAATCCATATAAGAGGGGAATGTTTCAATTCCAAATGTTTACTAAATTGCAATTAAGTGCAGAGGCTTTTAACTCGCTATTGTTTAAATATGTTCTCATTTCTCAAGACTGTCACAGGTTTTATGAAATGATTGTATATATTTATATTCATTTTTTATGCTTACATCAATAAAAAAATTGCAGTTTTAAGGCTGTATTTAAAATTTTATTTGATTTCAAGAATTATAACAAATCTTTTGTATTATTAGAAGTAAAATGTTACACATGCATGTACATTAGTACAGATTAAAAATTGTATTTTGATACATTTTGAGTACAGTGTATATAATTTAAAATTTGACACTCAAACTTTGTGAAGAAGCTATCTTAATGAAGGAATGCCTTACTAGTGACGATTCAAAAGCATATATATACTAGTATTGATTTAGATAACATTTATAAACTTGAGAATGAATGTTTAATGAAAAATAAAACAGCATCAAAATTTTAACAGTTATACAGTCATAATATAAATATTTCTTAAATATGTTGTTTACATGAAAAAAATAATCACCACTTAAAATAAATAATCTTTTCCACTGAAAATTGAAAAAAGGAAAGATTATGTGAGTGAATTAGAAAAGAAAAAAACATTTTAATATCACAGATCAAAATTTCTAACCTCAGATTCATGCAATATTGTTGGATAATGAAAAGAGAATTTTTTTCTCTATTGGAAAGAATATTTGTAATTCAAATGATATATCATGTTATAGAATATTTTGATAGTACAGTGTATTTTTCTTCAATATATTTCTTAAAGAGGTAGGTTTACCTCCCTTTACGGGCTGGCCATTGACCCCCTCTTTCCATACTTACCTGTAAATGACACTTATAAGTTATACTTATAACACTATACTTATGACACTTATAAGCTTTGAAGTTCATATAATGGCAGTCACATTTTACTTCATAATCATAAAATTCCTCACAATCCATGATAGAATATACAGAACTTTTTAATAAACTCATTAGAATATATACTGAATCTGAGGTTTCACAAATAATTATTATATCTGCTGTGTTGATGACTACTACAAGCATTGTAATTCATTTACACGTGTTATTTTAAAGAAGCATGTTTTTCCAAAACAAAAAATAACTATACAAAAAATATGAAATAAAAGTATAATATCAGTCTTAGATAGTTTATATTTCAGTTTTATGATATAAATATTTTTTTAAAAGTTGACTAGCATTATGACATGAATAAACATTCAAACACATCTGAGCTTAAGTTAAAAGTCCATAAATGAAGAGATCCTGAATTCTAAAATCACAGAAGCCATATGTCTGAGAATGTCAAAATCACTTGGCTATTATATAGTGTCACATCTAGCTTATAGCAATGTCCGAACCACAGCTAGCTTATAGCAGTGTCAAAATTACAGCCAATAGCACAGTCCAAATGATGCCACTACTACGAGTCAAAACTATGCAAATTAAAATTCCGGTAAGAGTCTCCTTCAATGTTATTACTATTATAATCGTGATGATCCTTGATTGTAATTTCAGTATAAAATCTATACAACACAATTCATTATATATACATGTAGTCTTGTTTAAAAGATTGAATATATTAATAAAAGTATACAAGTATATTATTACATCAAATGGATTGGACATTTTGCAACAAGAATTGGATATCAAATTGTTTTATCAACAATTCATATTTCCTATTCTATATGAAAACAAGGCAATAAATTGCTGAATGAAATTAAAGTAAAAATACAGCAATATGTCAAATTTTATCCCACATAGAGAAACACTAACTTTTAAGTTCTAATTTGGGTTACATCTTTTGAAGTCACTAAAAGACAACAAAATATCAGAATAATATACCCCCCAATTAAAAAAAATCCAGATATTCAGCAATACAAATATTACCATTGGAAATATGCAGAAATAAGCTAAGAATTGAAAGAGTAAGTCTAATTTAAGCAAAGTTTTAATATAGAAAGATGATCTTTTCATTAAAAAAAAAAACAAAAACAGAAGTCTCTGACAATACTGAAGCTTTACATACAATAAAGAAAGGTATAGATTATTAATGTAAAAAGTCATTTCATACCAACTTAAGGTAAAGGGGAAGTGAATATTTTGGAAAATAAAAAATTTCTTCCTTTGGTGGCCATGACATATGCAATTTGTCAAATTGAGAATTATGCATCTTAGCATAGTCTACTAATGTTACCGAGTGTTATTGAGATGGAGTAGTGTTTTGCATAAAAATACAATAAGTACTGATGCAAATTAAAGAACAGCCAGATTATTATAAGTGAAATGTTCCATCTAAAATGCATATGTAAAACATTGTAAAAACTAAAATCTTTAAATTTTCAAATGCTTGGTACTGTATTGCAGCCAAATAGGACTAATACACCGATTGGGAAACTATATACAGTGTAATTTAAAAAGTAGATTTAAAACAGCTTTAAGAACAGGAAAATGTCATCTTGTGTAAGTCATGTAAAAATGTAATTGGTTGAAGATGATAATAAACTTAACAATTTTAGTGTTGATTAAAAACATTATCATGACTGTGACAAATAAAGCATCAAAATGCGATGGTCATAACAATGCTTAAAATGAAATTGGTACAGTATCAAGACACAAGCACATTTTTGATCACAAGCTATAAATCAGTTTGTATTAAATATAAGCGTATGAAATTTCTCAATTTAAAAATGTCCAAACAATATCTCATAGAAATAAATGCTGGACAAAAATGGCTATGAAGAGATTCACAGGCAGACATGATGATACCAATGTACACCCAAACATTAGCAGATGGACATGGTGATTCCAGTGTATACCCCAAACTTTGTGGGGTACGACTGGAAAAAATGGGGTGAGGGAGGGGGCACTGTTTTGCTTCTCCCTCTGCCGTGTTTTTATTTAGGAGCCCCATCATATTGAATGGAAACTAGTCATATCAAATGCACAAAACACTACTTTATGATCAGACCAATATGCTTCAATCACATCTGTTTCACATGGGGATATATTTGTAAAAATCAAATCAAGCTTCGAACCGGAGTCATGAGTAGTCTTACTTACAA
>PRKT01001646.1:36506-47297 GCA_003671525.1 Saccostrea glomerata | reverse complement strand
TGAGTAGTCTTACTTACAATTTGTTGACAGTTAAAGCCTTTTTCCATAAATGTTAAAAAGTCTGCATGCCCAGCAAACAAATCAAAATTAAAATCTCCCAAGAATACCAAGTCTTTCTGATCATCAATCAAAGGCTTTATATGCATTTCCACGTGATGTTTGAAATTTTCCAAAGAACAAGATGGATATTTGTAAATAACTATGACTTGTACATCTCTATATTGGTTTAATAGTATGTTTGCCTTAATAAACTCTATGGGACCATTGTTTACCTTTGAGATGCAAGTTGTCTTGTAAATGTCTTTCACATACAGTGCTGTTCCATGATGTGGACGTCTATCAGAACTATCTAAAGTCTCATGGTTAAATATTGCTGTGTATCCCTGAAGTTGCTAATTTTCCACATCTGCACTAGTTAATCTTGTCTCTGAGAATCCAACTACATCTGAAGCAAGAATGTTTGGCTCATTTTGAATTTGTGGAAAGTGTTTGTGAAGAGATCTACAATTGTTAAAAGCGATCTTTAAACAATGCAAATCAACCTGGTATACTGGGACATAACAAAGTTGGAGTGGCACCTCTTTTTTCATTCTCTCCATTTCATCTACGACTTGTTCATCCATAGATAATGCCTGCTCATTGAAGTTTAGAATATGCAGATGATCTACTGACCTTACCCGACTAAGTGCTACATAGTAGATGTGGGGAATTTTCCTCATTTTTGTTTGAGACATATCAATTACAATTTCATCAACTGTGCAACCTTGGGCTTTATGAATTGTTTTTCCTGCAGCTGGCCGTAATGGAAATTGGATTCTCTGAAAAGTATTGTAATTCAAAAGAAAAGACCGTTGAACTTCAAAAATTGGTGTCCAGTTCTCAGAAATTCCATCATGAAATAAATGTCTGTATTTCCTTGGATTAGTTTTTCCAATTTCAGAGTCAAAAAATTTCACCCAAACTATGCTTGGCCTTGATATACCTTCCATTCTCCTTTCAATTAATTGCAGTTTACATAATGAACAATTTGTCAAACCATCAGATACATCAACATTGACTGAGATATCATATATCATCCCCGGATCTCCTCATTTATGGACTTTTAACTTAAGCTCAGATGTGTTTGAATGTTTATTCATGTCATAATGCTAGTCAACTTTTTAAAAATTATTTATATCATAAAACTGAAATATAAACTATCTAAGACTGATATTATACTTTAATTTCATATTTTTGTATAGTTATTTTTTGTTTTGAAAAAGCATGCTTCTTTAAAATAACCCGTGTAAATGAATTACAATGCTTGTAGTAGTCATCAACACAGCAGATATAATAATTATTATTTTGTGAAACCTCAGATTCAGTATATATTCTAATGAGTTTATTAAAAAGTTCTGTATATTCTATCATGGATTGTGTGGAATTTTATGATTATGAAGTAAAATGTGACTGCCATTATATGAACTTCAAAGCCTATAATAAGTGTCATTTACAGGTAAGTATGGAAAGAGGGGGTCAATGGCCAGCCCGTAAAGGGAGGTAAACCTACCTCTTTAATAAATATGTTGAAGAAAATACACTGTACAATCAAAATATTATATAACATGATATATCATTTGAATTACAAATATTCTTTCCAATAGAGAAAAAAAAGTTCTCTTTTCATTATCCAACAATATTGCATGAATCTGAGGTTAGAAATTTTGATCTGTGATATTAAAATGTTTTTTTTCCTTTCTAATTCACTCACATAATCTTTCCTTTTTTTCGATTTTCATTGGAAAAGATTATTTATTTTGAGTGGTGATTATTTTCTTCATGTAAACAACATATTTAAGAAATATTTATATTATGACTGTATTGTTAAAATTTTTGATGCTGTTTTATTTTTCATTAAACATTCATTCTCAAGTTTATAAATGTTATCTAAATCAATACTAGTATAATTATATATCGAGATATCCTCTTGAATTGTCACTAGTAAGGCATTCCTTCATTAAGAAAGATTCTTCACAAAGTTTAAGTGTCAAATTTCAAATTATATACACTGTACTCAAAATGTATCAAAATTCAATTTTTAATCTGTACTAATATACATGCATGTGTAACATTTTACTTCTAATAATACAAAACATTTGTTATAATTCTTGAAATCAAATAAAATTTTAAATACAGCCTTAAAACTGCAATTTTTTTTATTGATGTAAGCATAAAAAATGAATATAATTATATACAATCATTACCTGTGACAGTCTTGAGAAATGAGAACATATTTAAACAACAGCGTGTTAAAAGCCTATGCACTTAAATGCAATTAAGTAAACAGATGGTTCATTTGGAATTAAAACATTACCCTCTTATATGGATTTAATTTACTAAGGAGGCCACAAATCTAGTCTATAAGTTACCCTTGGAAAACATATTTCATGGGGGAAAATCCTCTGAAGAACAATTGGGCCGAGGTGGTTCAGGTGAGCGTTGTGGCCCATGGGCCTCTTGTTTAAGGAATGAAAAAGGCGAATAATAAGCTGAAGGTCACTTGGAGTAAAAAAAAAAGAAGTAAACACAAAAATAAAGTTTATCATATTCTTTCGACAGAGACATCGCTGCTTTCTTAAAACACTGTTATACTTAGATTGGGGGGGGGGGATAAATAAAAGACATAAGCTTAGAAGGAAAACGCAAATTCACATTTAAAATCAATGCGATGATGGTTGCAATTAAAAAAAACATGTATGCTTACTGTAAATAATCAATATATTCAAATAATTAGGCTTATTTGTAACTGCATTAATTTGAATAAAGCTAAACAAGATAGAATATCTGGCAATATTAATTGTACCAGATTCAAATATTTGCTTAGAAAATCAATATAATGAAAACAATTGAGTAGATAAAAGAAAAAAAACACGAAAAATTTAAAATTTAACCAAAGATATTTTAACCATTTATTTGTTTCTGTTATAATGAAATAGATACATATTTTATTCAATCAAGATAAAATAATCTATGGAGTATGCTCTGACTAATGCAAGACATTCTTTTCTTACGAATACCATGTACCCCTGAATTGGAGATTGACCCATCTTGCCACACATACTGCATAGGTCTTTCTAAACATTTGAAATTGTGTGGAGGGGTTTAACTTTCTTTATAAAATCCCCAAATGTGTTCAATGGGATTCAGATCTGGGGATTTGGCAGTGCATCAGAAGCTTTTTGGTCATGATCCTTCGGGGTTAAGCACGTAAGCGTACCGCTTTAAGGATGATTCGGACTGTTTGAGATGATATTAGATTGCCACAAGCACCAATTTCTTTTCTTACCATTGAAGTTGTTTGTTTTATTGTTTCTAAAATAGTTTCAGGACAATGTACATGTAACAATCTTTAAACCTGGTTGTGATGCGAAACCTTGGCCTCAGACGAAAATTTAGATCACTTCCGGTTTGGTTAAATTCTGTCCAAAGCTCTCAAATTGTGATAAGTTGGCGATGAAAATGACGCACAACCCACGGTAAATGTGTTGAAATGGATTTTTATAGTGATTGATAAATCTAATTAATAATATGAAGGACGAATAAACACTAAAATAAAAGTGAGTAAAACGTGGAGCAAGGAAGATCCAGATATCAATATTCCAACGGCTCTCCCTCCTTTCTCAATGGTCATTTTGCCAATGTTTAATGTCACTTGAGTTACCTGAGCTATTTCATGGTTCCTGCCACCCTAGGGCCTGAGTAGTGGAACCAAAACCAATAAGATTAATTCAATCTTTAAAAATCTTTTTTTCAAGGACAACATGCAGTCAAACTATTGTCATGATTGTAATCAGCATTGAGTATTGAACCAAATTTGTAAACTTGTGAAATTATTATTTTTAATAAGACTGCCTCTTCAAAAATTGTGAAATTAATGGCCCCAGGATCAGTGGTTCTGGTGTAAATATGGGACTTTATTGGTTATATAGTGAAAATACATTAATACTTTATAAAAATTTCTCTTCTCCTCCTGGGTATTAAACCAATAAACTATGTAAATTGTTAGGACGAGGAAGAATGCTTTTTTGTAATTTTGAATTTCAGGTCCCCTGGGTCAATGTTTTTGGTGTTAGGGTGGGGCTCCAATAATTATATAGTGAAAATACATGAATTCTTTGAAAATCTTTTCCTTTGATGATAATGGTCTAAGTACATATTTATTATGAAGAAAAGGTACCTCCAAAATGGTTTATTTCAGGGCCCCTTGGTCAAAAGGAGAGGGGGCATAATAAATTTAATTAGATTTCGCTCTCGTTTAATTTAATGATGGTTATAAATTTGAAATTCATTTTCTCTGTTACTCGGATCCCCCTCGGGGTATTAAGTAACCAAAGTAAGCCTTTTAAGTGTAAAGTCATGATAAACAATGGTGCCTCTTTCAAAACTGTAAATTTCATGGCCTTTGCTTCAAAACCTGAACTACAATATGAAAATTCAATTGTTCGAAAGATGTTACATGAAACTCATGTGACCTATCAGGGATTTATCAGTGCCTTCTCTTGGACCGAAATTTGGCCCCATTTCCAATTGAACATGAGTTAATTTTTTCACAATTTGGCAGTATTTTTCCCCATTGCAGAACAATGCTTTTTTTTTAAATTAACCTTGGAAAAACACAAAGTATATTTGTCAGATTGTCTGTAATTTTCCTCAATTTCACTCATTTAGCAAAGCTACAGGATGTAACACATGTTTAAAAACATCTCCACTTTTAATCCGCATTTCCTCAGTTTTTTCTGAAGTAGTGATATTGTGTATTTCTATAGGTTTATTAACTCATTATCACTTGCTCAATTGATCTACGAGTGAATGGTAAGAACTGCATGCATCATTTCAGATAGAAAATATATTTTCAATGCATATTTTAGAAAATTTGTATTTAGTATAAATTATTTAGCAGGAAGTTTATCATATTTCCCCAGGGACTTACGGTCCCTGATCTCCCATGACCTAAACTGGAATTTCATACACAGATATACTACCCTAAGTTGTTTAAAATTAATACTCATTGAATTCAAATTTAATTTATTAGTCTATTTTTCATAATTGATGTTGAATGATCTTTTACTATCAAATATTTCTTTAAAATAGTGTGAACTTCCCCAAAAATGATGTCTATCAAATTGCCTATGTGTCTTAAAGTTAATCAAACAATATCAGTGATAATTTGTTGAATTTTCGTACATATACATGTACATTGGTTGCTGTATGTCCTTGTATACCAAGGACGGCACCCATTTTTGATGCCCATTATATGATTTTTGTTCATTGAAATCCACCTGCTCATGTGTGTATAAAACAGGCATTGATTGCTGTAAATTTCACATATCTTTGGGATTCTTAACAAGTTTTACAGCAGCTTTAATGAAGCGTTTAATTTCACTCTAGTTTACTGATTCTTGACTATTCATTTTAAATGCAGTGTCTCTAGTAGCCCTTATTTTCCAGCTTTTCACAATGGAATTATGTGATGACAAGTGGTCACACAAACTGTTATCAACTCATTAAAGATTCAATGATTAGAGAAAGTCAAACCTAATGGCATATGATTTCTATATTGTATGTCATCGAGCTGATGAAATTATTTGTTGAACGTCCCTCTTATTTTCCGGCGGGAAACTTCAAAATAGAAATTAATTTGTCACTTTAAAATTCACAAATCATAAAATTAAGATACAGTGAATGCCTGGATTTTTCTTTCTTTTTTTAAATGATGGGCAAATACATTTATAAGATTTAACACTTAGACGTTTTGGTAAGTATATATTTTTCATCTTTGTTTAGAGTTCAGTATGATACTAAACTTAGCTAAACCAATAATTCACTATCAAAACATAATATTGGTGAGAGGAGGGCAGGCGGGACGAAAGTACAAAATGGCCTTGCCCTTGCAAAATTTTTCATAAATTGACAAGTGTGACGTTATCCTCAACTATTATACTGTGTAACAGAAATAAAAGGCCTGTGATTGGTCAGGAGTTGGAGACATTCGGAAGTCCTCATAATTAACATACCAAACATCAGTACCCTAATTAGGTGCAGAAAGCTGAGTATTGTCACTAGTGGAGAAGCCAGTAAAAACAAAGATCTGCAGAGCAGGTCTGAGTTTTACCTAGCAGGGGAAAAACACAGATGTGACAGCTAGGTGTCATCAGGAGTAATTAATAAATAATTAAACAACATTTAATATACAAATTAATTTCTCCTTCATGTAAATAAGAAATAGTTCAGCTGATACATTAGGAAATACAAACATGTAAGACAGGCTTGGGTAAAATAAATATATTGTTTTATTTAGTTGAACACATATGTAGATTATGAACTATTGCATTATGTGTGTAGGCAGATTGAAAATTTAGAAATAAAACCATGCTCCAAACACCCAAGCCCGCTTCATATTTCACTATAATAATACCCAACGCAACAAGTTGCGGGAGGTATAATGTTTTTGACCCGTCCGACAGTCAGTCAGTCCTGTTTGTTTTTTGTTAATGCAACTCCTCATAAACCATACACAGAATTTGGTCAAACTTTGCAGATATTTAGGACACAACGTGTAGATGTGCATATTACCAGGAAATTCCGATTCCTTTACTTTTTCCGGGATTTTCCGCACTTCATAACTTAGACATTTGGTCATACCTTGAATATAGAATTGAACACATTGTCAGCGCAATTACTCAGAAACCACTGCAAAGAATTTCGTCGAACTTTGCAGATATTTAGGACACAACACGTAGATGTGCATATTACCAGGAAATTAGAATTTCCAAATTTTTCCCGGCAATTTCAGCACTTCGAGATTTGAGGGAGCGTGGGGTATGTGAGCTTGCTCACCTTTTCTTTCATTTTTATTTGAATCTATAATGGTAGGATTCTTCATGAAAATGAAAATCAATATAAAAAAGGACAATTTTGCAATTTTGAACAGCCTGGGGGTTATAACTTCTTAAAAGAATATTTATATTACGGTCAAACTTAATAGAATATGTAAGGCATGTTTAAATAAATTGCGAGTGAGCAATTAGAGGTTTTCCATCAAAGAAGACAAACATATATGCTTGTTAAATTACAATTTATAGATATCTAAGTATAAATCTCCAACAAAATGAGTATTTCATAGGCAAAACAATAGGAAGACGTCTGTATGTATATTTTTAAAATCTAAATGATTTTTTTTATCGGATATAGAAGGTATCAAACCGAAATCATCTATCTAGAAATTCAATATGGGAACCACCCTATCTGTGCAATGTTCAAGTCTTTGCACTCCTTGTCGGAAGTAACTAGGGGCAAGCAGGTAAACATTTTTTATCGTATTGTGGAATGATTATATTAAGTTACCTGCATCTACAAGAATAATTCATTTAATTAACTTCATGAAATCATTTTTTGTAAAATATTTTCTTCTTTGTCGTTTTCTTTTCATTTAAAAGGAGAGAAATCTGCAAGCGAAAGAAAAACAGTTTCCATGTAATACTTGCTATTAGAATAAATAGTGATTGCTGATTTTTAAAATCTTCCAAGCTATTAGTTATTTCACAATATGCATCACTGTTATGCAATCCCTCTAACTTTCATTCCTAATATACATAACATGAGACGGTTATCTTGATTACAATTTTGACAAAGCGAATGGACCTTCTAGTGGAGAAAGCACCATACTGTGGAACCATTTTAATTCCTGGGGGTCAATGTTCGTGGATGAGCAAAATTGTGTTTGTTCGTGGGCACGTAATTTCATGGGTAACTCGTAACAAAGAATAATAAATATATGTTAAGGTTCCTAATACTGTTTAAATCTAAAAAAAAATGTTCATGATATTATTAATAGGCCTATGTGGATATAAGAAATATTACAATAATGAATATAAATAACGGTCACATGATCATTATTCTGTAATTAAAATGGACAGCATTTCTCAATGTGACATGTTTGTTGAAAACCTCATCATTTTATCTGTCAGGAAATAGCAAAATATAACTACATCAAAAAAATGAAAAATGGCTATTGGAATGAATTATCCCTTTTGCCAAACTACTTTAACTGCCTTGTACTTCAAATTCATAAAGGAAATTTAAATCGACAAAAAATTGAAATTGACGATTGTTATAATGTTGATGATGCATTTAAATGTCAAGGAAACTTGAGAGAAAAGAAGTAGGAAGTTAATATTTTATATTTTCATTACTGGACCCAATACAAACTTTTCCAGAGGTTAAGGAGACTTTATCTATACAACTATCTATTTTTCAACATTTGAACTGGCTTTGATATCCTGATCTGAAGGAGATTTCGGAAGTGTGTCTTAAGGAAGAAAACAAAACTCCAACGGTATTCAAGAAAACCAAAAAAGGGATAACGTTTAGTTTTAGTATTTTACTCGTGTACATATATATCCAGTCTTTTGCTTATAAAATGATTTTTTTTTCTTTGGAGTATATGAAAATCTTAAGCAGAGCTCCAATACTTTTTATATGAAAATATTGCAAGAGTGCTGAGAACACTTTTGCAGAGTAAAGTTTGAGATATTTGCCATTTTTGACTTATTACTGCCTTCTTTTACATGAAATTGTATAAGTTGTTCTTTCAATAAAAGAACAATCATAACATTGAACATGATACGGTTATCTCGATTACAATTTTGATAAAGCCAATGGATCTTCTAGTGGAGAAAGCACCGTACTGTGGAATCATTTTTATTCCTGGGGATCAATGTTCGTGGATGAGCAAAATTGTGTTGGTTCGTGGGCACGTACTTTCATGGGTAACTGGTATATACAAACTAAAATATGTTGACAAAATAATTGTACGTGGGAATGTAAATCCGTAGATAAATTATACCCACAAAATCCTCGAACGTTGGGCCACCAGGTTATATTGATGATTCACAGTATTTTGAGGCGGAAAAAATATTTCACATCACTTCTAACAAAGAATAATAAATATATGTAAAGGTTCCTAATACTGTTTGAATTTAAAAAAAAAATGTTCATAATAGTCTTAATAGACCTATGTGGATAAAAGAAATATTACAATAATGAATATAAGTAACGGTCACATGTTCATTATTCGGTAATTAAAATGGACAGCATTTCTCAATGTGACATGTATGTTGAAATACCTTATCATTTTATCTGTCAGGTAATAGCAGAATATTACTACATCAAAAAATGAAAAATGATTATTGGAATGAATTATCCCTTTTGCCAAACAATGAATTGTTAGTTGAATCTTGTCTATTTAGTCAGTAAAACATCTAACTATGAAACAAATATGGCATACTTTGACGACCTTGTACTTCAAATTCATAAAGGAAATTTAAATCGACAAAAGATTGAAATTGACGATTGTTAAAATGTTGATGATGCATTTAAATGTCAAGGAAACCTAAGAGAGAAGAAGTAGGAAGTTAATATTTTATATTTTCATTAGTTGACCCAATACAATCTTTTCTGATGTTATGGAGACTTTATCTATACAACTATCTATTTTTTAACATTTGAACTGGCTTTGATATCCTGATCTGAAGGAGATTTCGGAAGTGTGTCTTAAGGAAGAAAACAAAACTCCAACGGTATTCAAGAAAACCAAAAAAGGGATAACGTTTAGTTTTAGTATTTTACTCATGTAAATATATATCCAGTCTTTTGCTTATAAAATGATTTTTTTTCTTTGGAGTATAAGAAAATCTTCAGCAAAGCTCCATTACGTTTTATATGAAAATATTGCAAGAGTGCTGAGAACACTTTTGCAGAGTAAAGTGTGAGATATTTGCCATTTTTGACTTATTACTGCCTCCTTTGACATGAAATTGTATAAGTTTTTCTTTCAAAAAAGAACAATCATAACATTGAACATGAGACGGTTATCTTGATTACAATCTTGACAAAGCCAATGGACCTTCTAGTGGAGAAAGAACCGTACTGTGGAATCATTTTAATTCCTGGGGGTCAATGTTCGTCGATGAACAAAATTGTGTTTGTTCGTGGGCACGTACTTTCTTGGGTAACTCGTACATACAAACTATTTAATTGATAAAATATGTTGACAAAGTAATTATGTTCCCCAAACGAAGTTGGGGAACATATTGTTTTTACTCTGTTTCTTATTATTATGTTCCCCAAACGAAGTTTGGGAACATATTGTTTTTACTCTGTTTCTTATTATTATTATTATTATTCTTTTTTCTTCTTATTCTTCTCCGGTACTTTTTTGTCCGCGAGTGTTCTCAGAAACTGTTCACCCAACTGAGCTAAAACCTTTTTAGGGTTAATAGGTGTGTAGTGTAGGTGTGCGGAACGAAGGTCATTTTGCGCGCATACGCCTGCACGTGCGGGCGCGTGAAATGAGTGAAATGACTAATATATTTAATATAGCCATAACTTTAACATTTTCCGATGAAATGTTTTGAAACTCATTATATAAGGATATATTAATAGTGTAGATAATGTGACACTGTCAAATTGGCAAGAACTCACGGGCATTTACGTGCGCTTCGCTCTGATTGGCTGAAACAAAAACCTCAATATCTTTTCCGTTTTTTGACAAAATGGTATGAAATTTAAAATATAAGCATACTTTAGGATGTCCTACAATATGATATATAACAGTTGTCATGAAAGCACGCTCATGCACGTGCACTGCAATCTGATTGGCTTAAACTTCAAATGGCTGTAACGCCTTTGTTTTTCAACCAACCACGATAAGATTTAGAACATAGACAGACACAATAGACTCCTATAAGAAGT
>PRKT01001646.1:3957-23275 GCA_003671525.1 Saccostrea glomerata | reverse complement strand
ATATATTTAATATGGTTGTAACTTTTATATTTTTTGACAAAATGTTTTGAAACTCATTATATAAAGATATATAAGATGTGTAGATAAGATGACATGGTCAAATTTGCATGAACTCACGCGCATGCACGTGCGCTTTCCTCTGATTGGCTGAAACAGAAATCTTAATATCTTTTTTGTTTTATGATGAAATGCTTTGAAATTTATAACAAAGACATGAATAAGGATGTACCACAATATGATATACAAAATTTTTCATCAAATTACGCGCATGCACGTGCGCTGCAATCTGATTGGCTGAAATTTTAAATGACTATAACTCCCTTGGTTTTCAACCAAACAGCATGAGATTTAGAACATAGATAGACATAAAGGACTCATACAAGATGGTATGGTCACCATTCACATGCATGCACGTGTGCTTTGCTCTGATTGGCTGAAACAAAAATCTCAATATCTTTTCTGTTTTTTTAACAAAATGCTTTGAAATTTAAAACATAGACATATTGTAAGATGTCCTACAACATGATATATAATAATTGTCATGAAAACACGCGCATGCACGTCTGCTGCAATCTGATTGGCTTAAACTTTAAACGGCTATAACTCCCTTGTTTTTCAACCAAACAGGATGGGATTAAGAACATAGACAGTCATAATGGACACCTACAAGAAGGTATGGTCATCATGCACGTGCGTGCACGTGCAATGAGTAAAATAGTGAAGACAAGATGATATCGTCATTACGCCCATGCAATCACATGCGCACGCCTGCATTGCTTAAATTTGAAATACTTGGTATACTTTTGGGAAAACGTTGTTTACGTCTTAAATGCATAGATTTTGCGTTCTTTAATGAAACTTACAGGGAATATGGCACGAGAAGGGAGTTGGGGAGCGTTTGGGGAACATCTGTAACGGTTCCCGTTACAATTAGCACTAGTTGTACGTGGGAGTGTAAATCCGTGGAATAAAGTATACCCACAAAATCCTCGAACATTGAACCACCAGGATATATTGAGGATTCACAGTATTTTGAGCCTGGAAAAATATTTTCACATCATTTCTAAAAAAGAATGATAGATATATGTTAAGCTTCTTAATACTTTTTTAATCTCCAAAAAAATGTTCATAATAGTTTTAATAGACCTATGTGGATATAAGAAATATTACAATAATGAATATAAATAACGGTCATGTGATCATTATTCGGTAATGAAAATGGACAGCATTTCTCAATGTGACATGGTTGTTGAAATACCTCATCATTTTATCTGTCAGGTAATAGCAGAATATCACAACATCAAAAAATGAAAATTAGCTATGGGAATGAATTATCCCTTTTGCTAAACAATGAATTGTTAGTTGAATCGTGTCGTATATAGTCAGTAAAACATCTAACTATGAAACAAATATGGCAGACTTTGACTGCCTTGTACTTCAAATTCACTAAGGAAATTTAAATCGACAAAAGATTGAAATTGACTATTGTTAAAATGTTGATGATGCATTTAAATGTCGAGTAGAAGGCCACAACAAGTGTTTTCTCCTAATCATGTAAACTTTTTGAATTGTTTCACAGGAACCTCAAAACAAGACAAAATAAAGGAGTATTCACACAATGCATTCATGTTTTGTATATCATGACGAAACAGGGGGTCAATCGCTTAAGTTTCTCAAAATGACCTTTTCAAGGAGAAACCTAAAAAGTAGACTATTCACATGTAGCATGATCGACAATCAAAAGAATTCTAAATGGCGACCAATATAATTCATGAGAACATGAATAGACTTCCCACTTCTTCTTCCATATAAAGAATCAATATATAAGAACAGATTTTTTTTTCTGAAGATTGAGAAAGTTTCAGAAATAACGTTTGTGATTTTTTTTTGTTTCATCATAATAGTCAGTCTTTTTTATCTATATAAACAAAAAGGTTGGCTGATAAATAGTCAGGATAACAGCTATTTATGTTGCCATGTACTAAAAATTACAAACATCGTGACAAACTTGAAATTCGTACAAATTTTCTTAAGTCTTTATCACAAGGTATCTTTATTTCCTAAAGAAAATAAGATAGAGAGATAATCGTAAAAAAACATGTTACAGTATTGAACGGACGTTTGATGAGATATGAATCAGTAGCTCACGTCATCTGTTACACAAAGATTTCTACGATTTTGTTCTTTTCTTGCCATTGCAAGTCCATATAATACTATGATAATCTGGTTTAAAACACAGAAATATATTATGTTTTTTTTCTAATTGGTATAACTCTGAGTGTGTCTTCATCAATTACCCCTTTTACTTCTACTTTTCTATTGTGCTCACAAATTATTACCCTTCCTATTCTCTTTGTAAAAATATCTTCATATCATGGACTAACACAAAACTACTTAAAAAATATTGCTTCATATCTAACTCTAATTTTTATTTGAATTTAATATGCAATAGTTTTTCATGAAAATTAATATGAAAGAGGAACATTTTGAAATTGATAGCAGAGGTTATAATTCCTAAATATGCAAGATAACGTTCAATTTAATGAATATGTAAGACAACTTTATATTAGGTGCGAGTGAGCAATGAGAGGTTTTCCATTAAAAAAGACACACTTATATACATGTTAAATTACAACTTATAGATTCTCTATAAGTTTATTTTTGTAACGAGATGAGTTTTTAACAAGTCAAACAAGAGGAAGACTTCTGTATTTATGTTAAAAAATCAAATATAATTTAAAAATACTTTTGTTTTTAAATCGGATATAGAAGGTTTCACACCGAGATCACCTATCTAGAAAATGGACACCGCCCTTACTGCGCAATGTTCAAGCCTTTAACGAAGACCTTTGCACTCATTGCTGGAAGTTACTAGGGGGCGGCAGGTTAACATTTGTTTTAGTTTGCGGAATAATTATATGTAGTTACTTGAATCTATAAGAATACTCCTTTAAACTTAATGAAATAAGTTTTCAAATATTTTCTTCTTCGTCGTTTTCTATTCATTTAAAAGGAGAGAAATCGGCATGCGAAAGAAACAGTTGCCATGTAATACTTGCTATTAAAATTAATAGTGATTGCTAATGTTTTAATCTTCCAAGCTTTTAGTTATTTCACAATATGCATCACTGTTGTGCAATCCCTCTAACTTCCATTCCAAATATACATAACGTAAGAAATATCAGGTTTTTTTTTATTTGATCCGGAGTGTTTAACAGTTTAAGTGTAAGTGCATACCACTTAGAATAGCTTAAAATCTAAATACTGCAATTTTTAATGAAATCCATAAAATTAACGCAAACTTCCATCAGTAACAATTAGCAAACATCATATCAAAAATATAAAATGTAAATGTTATCTGTTTAAATTATGCGGTGAGTGTGTGTGTGTGTGTGTGTTCTTTTCAGCCAATCAGAAATATTACCAAAATTTCAATAAGATTTCTTTTGGCTTTACAAAGGCTATCACGGATTTTTACGAGACTCGCTGCTGATTCAAGTTTACGGAGACAGCCGCGCGTATGGATGCATGAGACTACCAATCACAGATGAAGGCGGAAGACAGAAAACATATAAAAGCTTGTTCTTTGTCCAAAACTTTCATAAACCTCTCCAAAGTTGTCAAACAGGTAAGGCCTTATTTTTATTTTACATTAAATTAACCATCACATTCTTTTTTCTCCTTTTAGTACATATTGTAATAATGTACATGTGTTATTAATAATTTTAATCTGAAATAATTAACCACCCGTTTTTTAATTTAAGTAAAGCATTTGTTTACAATTTTTGTTCATTATTGTTAAATTATTAGATCATATAAATTTTTGTTTCCCTCACAAATAATTTCCTTTGTTCTTATTTCTATCAATTGATGCTTTCTTTCATTTGCAAATAGAGTTACATGTAATCAGTTATTGTATTTCCTAGTATTTATTTCCAATATAAAGAGTTTAATTTCTTAATTTATCCATTACAATATATTTACAGAAGTATCCCAAGATGCCCGGTGTCGTTTCCCTCCTTGCCGTCCTGTTGACCGTCAGTGTTGTCATGAAAGGTAAAACATTTTGATTTCATTTTTTGAAAAGACTTCAAAAGGTCAAAATAAAATGAGCCCCATCCAGCATTACAACATGAATGATTTGATGAGTTTTAGAAGTTGGTTTTATTATCTTGCATTCGCTAACCTTTTTTTGGGAAGAACCGAGAATAACTTTAGATGGTTTCTCAAGTAATTTTGATGATCAAATCATTTTTTTTCTAACGTGATTGTATTACAATTTCTATATAAACATGGATTTTTTTAATCCTGTAAAAAATATATTCAGAACTAAATGTTGACCTAAGTCTATTCTGAGTTTTTTGTATGGTTTACAAATGTTAGAATGAAATTCTAGGTCATATAAGTATTAGCACCAAAGAAAAAAATTACATGTATTACCTTTTGCTTAACAAAATTTGAGCGGAAGGAAGGACGAATATTTAGATTTGTTTGTCATTCTTTCATTCATAATTCGTCGTATCAAAAGTGCAAAATAAAACATTGAAAAAAGAATTCCCAAACACAAAATAATTTGATTATCAAAATAGGGTACAAGTTCATTATTAGTAAAACAAATTTATACTTGATTAATATTATTGGGGTTGAAGTGTTAAATAGGTATCAGTTGAAATTCTGGATCAATGGAGTACTTATACGTTTAGCAATTAATTAAAATTAAAAGCAAAAAAAAAAAAAAAAATCAATGTCCTTTATTTACCCAGTGATAGATGCACAGAGATGTTCAACTGGAAACTGTGGCTCAGACTACTCCACAGCTATAGCATCTTCAATTGTTGACAAGGACAAACAATGCAAGTAAGTCAATGTTTCTCTTCTGGTAATCTATTTAATGTTGGACAGAAAAGCATCACAAGTAAGGGGTTGTAATCATCGTGTCGGTCATTGATGTTGTCGTTGTTGATTTTGTTGTAGCAATACATAATGTACTTGATGTCGCGAAACTTTGCTGAAATCTTCAGCTGTGGAGGTAGGAAACGTCGGAGAGAGGCTATGTGCTATTAAATACTAAGCAAGACTGGATATTGTGAAATTTATAAGGACAGATAAAAAAGAAATCTTGGTAAAATGTCTTGCTTAACAATCTCTGAACCAGCCTAATAACTTTGATAAGATAATGTTAAACATTATCTCAAATGTTACATTTTTACTATACTTTCACTAAAGTTTTCTCTGAAAATTATTACTTTTGAAAGCTGATAAAATTTATCCGAAATTATTTGACGGTTAAGTATTTGGAGTTTAACTGTACTTTCGGCATAATTATTGTTAGAATCATTCAATTGACACTACTGTTAACTATGTAAATGCTTCGGAAATCTTTCGAGATTAAGAGCTTCCTCGACTCTCACGCAAAATTTTGATAGTAAGTTAAAAAACTGCAAGACACTCGCGATACTACGTATTTTGGTGACCATTATTTTCTAAAGGACATGAAAACTGTCTTTCTTTCTTCAAAAATTTAAACCATCCATTTTTTTTTCATCATTTCATTTTGTTGACGCATTCATCTCTCCTGTTCAATGTATGAGCTGTATTGATATTGTAGAGCTGCCAGAGAATATCTGACTTGTCTGGAAACTGCTGTGAAGGATTGTAGTGGTGACAACGATTCTTTATTAGAGCCGGCCAAAAAGGTCCTGTCAGACACAGGATGCTGTGAGTATTATAACCGATTTCATTTCCCCGGCAGGTGATGCTCACTCCTCCCTGACACCTGATCCCATCTCTGATGTTGTGGAGGGCCGTGTATTATCTGCTCCTATGTTGTATTGTTTAATGAATTTTTAAGCTTAAATACTAGTACTGTTTTTTATCTCCATATATTTCATATAACCTGCTAGAAAATGAAAATAAGTTTAATAAAATTACCATCATTTACAAATATATCAGAATTATCTTTGAAACAAATTTATAATAAAACACAGATTTTATATACAGTATAACGGAGGATTACGTAACGTTAAAAATATTACTTTGCTTTGTAATAAATGATACATGTTATGATGTATTATCTAATAGTAACTGGTGTCAGTAAAATGTTTCCTTTTTCTATTTTTAGCTGGATCTGGTGCACCTGTCCTCAGTTTTCTAACCATTGTTCTGGGATTTGTCATTTCCCGATATTTTTAAAACAAATTATGATAATAAAAAAAAACAAAGCTAAAAACTCACGTCCCCTCAAAACTTTATTTAATAAAACAAATAATACATGTACTATTTTTCTTTCCCAAACTTCATGACTGTAAGTCCGAAAGTATAAATATTCCTGAATATTTGACCGTATATCATTTTCATTTATAAAACACAACTTTATTTTGGACCTTCTATAATACTAGAGGAAGACACATGAAAGACTTTTTTCAATGTTTTTTCTTCGATCATTAAAGATTTTTCAAACATCTGTTTTGGGATTTGTTTGTTTTTTTAAACTACAAATACAAGTTGCTTAAATACTTATCCACTGAACCATCCAAGAATACAGAAGATGGAACGATTGAATGATTTTGGTAAATTAAATCTAACGTCCCTCTCTAGAATTTTTTACTCATATCGAGACGCCACTACTTGCCGTTGGAGGGCTACAAATCCTGAGCAATACTCGGCATTTAGTCATTTCGTGCCAACACCTACAGCGACACGGGATCTGGTCACGCATTGGGGTTCGAACTCGCGACGTACATGTAATGATCATCTCCTTACTCTACGACAAGACAGCAGACGCTCTAACCACTGCGCCAGGTAGGTGACCGGAATTCAAAATAGGTCACAGTTAATGTGTTAAATGATTAACGCCGGTCTATACGGAAGCTTGTATCCAAATTGTATCTATAAAGAAATAACTTTGTTAAATAGTAATTACTTGTATCATTCGACACCTGCCAGTTTGTAAGGTAGATAAAATGTTCAAATCCGCGTAGTCGCCCGCGTGGCGCAGTAGCTTAATAGAGCGTCTGCTCTAGAGCTACAAAGTATGGAGTCAATCCTTACGTCGCGGGTTCGAATCCCACTGTGAGACGTGGAGAACGGTCCTTCGGATGAGACCGTCTAAACTGAGGTCAAATGTCGCAATAGGTGCTGACACGAAAAAGATCCCTCACTGCTGCTCAATGGCCCTGCATGAGTGCCGAGTAAAGGACACATTTTTTGTAGCTCTCCACTGGGAAGTGGTGGCGTCTCCATTATATTGGGAAAATCTCAAGATGGATGATAAATAATATACAATCAATCAAATCAATCCGTATACGACTTTCTTGATTCATTTAGCAGGCGCGGAGCCAGGAGCACTTTTGATGGGGACCTCAAATACTAGTACTGTAATGTAAAGTGTTGCTACGAAGGATGGCGTGGTTTCATTATTAAGCTGGTTTTAGGGTTATTTTAACAAAATTTTCTCCACAAATCAGATTTAACTTGTATACATAAAAGTTTAATATAGAGGAATGCAAATTACATGACTTCCGCAGCATAAGTACTCTCCTCTTGAACACTACATTACAGGAAATTCGTGATGACAAAGTGGCGGTAAGATCTCGCAAATTAATTACAAGAGAAAAGCTCGACCAGAGACGTCTGAAACGACTTAATTGACAAGAAAAAAGTCTATTGGAGCGAACGATGTCATTTTAAACTAGGTTAATGATTCATATATTAACAAAATACGGGCTTGAATTTGGGGTGCCTGTAAATGAGTTAGGAACATTGTGGTGAAAAAAGAAGGGGTTCCTATACGAAACATGCGCCTGTATCATATGCACTGTGATAATAAATTAAACATTTGTAGAGAGCCTAATATAAACTAGTAGAATAATTGTTCAGTGAACAATTATCGGTCTTTCCACCTTTTTAAGCATTTCAATATCATTTGGGCTGGAAAAAAGTCGAAAAAAGCAAGAAAATAAATAAAACAGCAAATTTCTCATTTCTCTACTAGGATTTTAGATCGGCCTCGCAGTTGGTATAAATATACTCAAAACAGACTTCCTGGATTATACGAGTCGACTCGGGGATAACCACGAATTCATTGCACGTTCAAAACATTGTAACACGCTCCTAGGTGTATATATGAGCTTGAATGAGATTGTTTTCGAGTTAAGATGTAAGGGGTAGGGTCTGATTAAAATTATGATATAACTAATAATATGAATAACATGCATTTGATCTGCGTATCAAGACGGAAGCGTAAGTGAAAACGTCGTGAAATGTCCCATGTGTACCTGCATCATATGTGCATTATACATGTATTAAAGAGATGTTTGAAAATATCCGATTTGAGTTGTTTTATGTTTGAAATGAATGGCGATAAATTATTTAAGAGCATGTGAGAAAGATGAGCGAGAGATGCAAGGCAGTTTGTAATTATGGAAAAGGAAAACATAGAATCGGGTTCGGATTTTAACATTCCTGACCGAAATAGGCATGAAATTCATTGTAAGTAGCATAAATAAAATTGCAAACATGTAATTCTAGATGGGAAACACAGGGAAGAATCGTGTATTGCTTTTGACTATGCTGAAAGTCGCTATTCCTTGGGATTGTGTTACTCTAGAAAAAAAAATAAATTTCAAATGAAATCAAGATTCATTTCATTAATATTAAATCTAAATAAAATTGAAATAAACTCCACATACTACAGAAAGCTAGAATATTTGGTATTAAAATTTCGTATTAGAACAGGAGAATCGAATGATATTAACAACAAATGAAGAAATATCCAATACAAGTTTTAATTCATTTTATGCCCATCAGAATTTAAATTTCAGACAGAAAAGAATGTAGTTTTTGCCGATAATCAGTACAATTTCATTATACTCAAAAGACTCACCGTAAAACTCTTAGGGCACTTTTTTTTAAGGTGTCTTCTACTCAAATCCTTAATCTTATGTCGATCTCTGGTGTTGTTTGACTTGTAAAATTTTTTTCTACATGGCTATTGATTTTTTAAGGGACCGAGGGGGTGGGGGGTGGGGTATTTTATAAGCATTTGTTAAAGTGCGAGTTGAAAATACCTCAACATACTTAAGCTTGATTGTGACCTTTGGGTCAATGGGGTCAAAGGTCAAGGCCATTTAAAAAAGTTCAAGGTAATAAAAAAAACCTTATAAACTTGAAGCTGAATCTAGGTAAAGGTAATGAATATATCATTTAACTTTTGGGTCAAGGTCAGATATGAAGGTCAAAGGTCAATTCCCCTCAAAGCATATATAAGCAATTTTAACATTTTCCCAATTACCTTGACCTTTGACCTTGACCTAATCTTCAATGTCAAAGGTCAAAAGATCTCATGCATTGCCCCCTTGTCTTTACGACTTGTCGTTAAAAAGTTTTTAGTTCTTCGTAAACATCAGAATCTGTAAGGGGCAATAACTACTTAGAATGGTTGACGAATCCTTTCGCCATGAATAGATTTAAGAGTGTACTAAATTAGTCGTAGACATTGTTGAAGGTTTTGTATCTCTGCGGTTTACGGTTTCGGAGGAGTAGCGATAACAAGGGTTTACACTGGAAGGGGCACTAACTTTTGGAGCGGTCAATCTTAGGGGACAAGCATGAAATCTCTGAAATGGTTTTAAAAGTACATATTGAAGATGCAAAGATATTTAGCTCATAAATTATTTCAAATAATTGAATACTGTGAAATAAAGAAATAAAAAAAAATATGCACAAAAACCACTCCCGACAACGTATCTAAATAATTTGATCATTGACCTCATATATTATTAATACCATGAGAATTAGGGCAACAAAAGTAATCTGAGGCAACATGTATAAATAATTTAGAGTTCTTATCAGTCAGATTCCTATAATATTCGATTAAAAATTTGGAAAAATATAAATATTACAGAGGAAAATCGGACTGTAATAATTATCAAAGTATGGCCCAAACACCAATCATTTATCTATATGAAGCAACGATGCCCCATTGTTATAATATTTCATTATTCAAAGAGTTTAGTTGCTTATAATATTTTGTGTGTGCAGAAAAAAATGGTCATAGTGTGAAAAATTGAGGTATTTCCCAAGAAATACTAAGGGGCCACTAGCATGAAAAGTAGGTCATTGACCTAGTTATTTGAAATTCAAATTTTAGACAAGAATCATAGGTGTACAATGTGCAATAGATGGTTTTTCGTTCTTATTAGTGGAATTTTTAGTCATCTGAGTAAAGTATACCTTAAACAAAAATAAATGCAATTACAATGAAGTTATTACAGGTGCATGGACACAGATTTGAAGTTAATATTTTCTGTGTAATATCACGACTTAAATATTTTGATAGCATTTCACACAAATATATATTAAAAATTTTATTTCGTCTTAGAGTTATTGAAACTTCAAATTTTTGGACGAGTTTGATTGACACATCCTTGCACTCTCACAAAGGATGACTGCACTTAACGCTGTGTTTTGGGTCTTTTTCGTTCGCTTCTGTTGCTTTTAAACGTTAACTTAACTTCACTTTTATATATTTACTACAGAAGTATGTTCACTTGACACCTAATTTTAATGTTAAAAATAATTTTAAACTGTAATACAATAATTATTTTCATGTTTTTTGTCCTCACGATTTTCCAAATACGGAGAATTTACACTTACCTGCCCTTGATTAAGCATTATGTATGTATGAGAGGAGGAGCTAACATCGTAAGAATGGATCTAAAATTAGACTGGATGAATAACAATGACATGTATTTAAAAAAAATTCGAGGTCTCTTTTTTCCATCTTGCTATTTATTCTGTATGGTACAAGTACATTATTTACAAAGGTTTAAAACGTATGAGCCCATCCATGTAAGTAAAGAATATTTTAAATCGATGGCTGACTATTCAACGTGTTCGAACACAGTGTCCTAGTTATCACAAAACATGCTAGCAATGTCACGTGACGGAATTTAGTATTCACAAAATTACCTGAGGAAAGATATCACGTGGTGAATTATAATATTCAACGTGTCGCAGCCCTTGGTTTCAATAGAGAGAGCGAGTGTAAGAAGAAGCAGTTTTTTTCTCTTTTTAACCATGAGCGCATGTTTGTCTAATAATCTCCTTTTAACACAACATTACTTATGCAAATATACAACTACTGTTAAAAGGGGAACAATAGACAAACATGCGCTGACTATGTATAAAGTCAGTAACGAATGTGGGCGTCCTCATTATTGTACGGAGATAGAAGAAATGGTGTTGACCCCAACCTCAGAAAACAGATTTGTACATCTTAAATACATCCTTTTATTTACTGTAATTAAGTAAAGTTGTAGAATAGATGTTGAACATTCCTGCAATTAAAAGAAAAATGTTTGTTTTGAAAGTTTATTTTCTCGCAAATTTCGCAGATCCTTAAGTGCAGTCATCCTTTACTTTTATTCTTAATACATAGGAAAAATGGCAATCGTGTGTATAATGAAAAACATTAACAGAAAAAAAATATATATTCATAGTACAAATGTTAGAAAGCAAAACCCCTTCACATGTATCGTCATTCCACGCTAAGTTTTGTGTACAGAGTTTAGCAAATTGATCACACCCGTGAAGCGTACAGTTGTTGTAAACAGGACACGATCTCTGTTATTATTGATGTTTACGATTAACCGAGAGCCTTCAAGTGTTAATGTCTGCTCACCACAACTGCACAGACTGACAATATACAGTGTACTACTGTGTGTATGTTTTGCTTTTGAACATTTCTTTTCTGAATTTTCTGGATTATAGTTTTAATATTTTCCCATTTATACACAAGATTGCCACTTTTCCTAAGTATTAAGAATAAAATTAAAATTTGTGAAAGTGCAAGTATGCGTCAATCAAACCCGTCTAAAAATTTGAAGTTTTAATAACTTTTAGATGAAGTAAGATTTTTAATACATGTATATATTTGTGTGAAATACTATCAAAATATAAGTCGTAATATTATACAGAAAATAATAACTTCAAATCTGTGTCCATGCACCTTTAAAGTTATAAAATAAATAGAAAGATGAATAACACCCCAGAAACATAAAAGAAAAAGCAAAGATTAATGAAAATAACAGAATTAAATATTTGCATGAAAAACAAATACTCAAGTATACGACAGTGAAGAAGATTGATTGATTGATTGTATATTGTTTAACTGAGCAGTGAGGGCTCTTTATCGTGCCAACGCCTACCGTGACACGGGACCTACGTTTTTAAGGTCATATCCGAAAGACCCGTGACTTTCACTTCTAGTGCCGAGCGCTTGGCGAAGGAACAGTCACTACCTATGTTTACGTCTTAGGTATGACGCGGCGCCGCGATTGAGAATCGAACCCGGGCCTCCCGATCACGAAGCGAACGCTCTACCACTAGGCTACCGTGACCGGTGTGAAGAAGAAGAAAAAAGAATCAAAGGAGAATTGTAGTATTGAAGTGTTATATTTTCGTATTTGTAGAATTTATAAGTTTACGTGTAGACTAAAGTATTCTTACAACCAACTGAATACTTTTCGTATTGTTTGATATGATTGTTTTACTTTACTAAGACATATGAATCACTTATCTTTGTGTATATTGATATATAACAAGTATTCCCGTGTGTCAGGCCATCCACTTTGTAAACTGGCAAATTTATTTTCAATTTAGTGTTATTTGAAATAAACATTCATAAAAACATTATTCTTTTCAAAACTTTTCAGTTAAATATATAAATTACAAACCATTTGTTACGTGTAAAAAAATAATATTCAATTTTTGGATGAGCTCGATCTTGAACAAGTGTCTGTGTTAGAACAAATAAGTGTCACGTAAAAATGAGGCATTTCAAATAAGTATATGAGAAATACAGTGATGAGTTAAAATATAACCACTTGAAAACAGGGGCCAATCAAACGGAAAGCGGAAGATATGAATATTTATATAAAGCATGAAGTTTTCCTTTATTGTAAAAATCATTGACAGCTCAGAAGTCGGTGTTGTAAAGGTATTTTATCATCTTGTTTATTTAAAATATAGACAATTCAATAATTCAAATATGAATTCATTTTTTTTTAACTTTTCTCACAACCATTTTAATTTTTAAAAATGATTTAACTATAGCGTGTATTTCTTTCAATGATCTTATTTTAAAAATAAAATTGGTGTTAAATTGCAGTACTTTTTCTGTGAAAAGAACGATCGCCATTTGATCATTGAGTCAGCATTCTGAATTTTTTTTGAATAATTGTAAAATTGTATTTTCAATTATTTAAACTGATATTTTCTCTAAAGATCTATATTTAAGAAAAAAAACTGTTTAAAAACTATGTATAGGTATAAAGAATAGCATTATTAAATGTTTTTCGTATTATACCAAATTACAGCTGTAGCTGCCTTCAAAAGAATATTGACAGTAGAAAGATGTATGTTGGGAATTTTGTGAAATTGGACGATCGAGAGACTTGAAATCAAATCAGCTAATAAAAAAATGATAATTATAAAAATAGAAAAAAAATCTGCAGATACATTAACTATGTGTAACTATTAACAAAATCCCTATTTTAAAAGAAATAAAAACTTCAGTTTTCATGCAATGTCTTTCTACACTAATGCAAATTTGTTACCATTTTTTAAAAAGATAAACATGCATGGCGCTCTCAGTGCATAATCAAAAAAAGGAAAAAAAAGAGAAGAATGCAGAGATTAACGTGTGCGCAGATAGTTTAACTTCCTGGATGACTCACAGAGACTCACTATTAATGGGCCAAAGCCATTTCCAAAAGAAGTTTTTATGCATTCTTCTTTATTTTACTTTTAGTTCGACTCAAATGCAAATAAGTGCAACTGAATTTAAATACAAATCACTTTAACTGTTGGTCGCATTTCGTTGTTGTTCGAGTGCCCGCTCGTAAGTCGCGGAGGCAGAGACTCTTTTAACGTTCCAGGATTCGCGCATGAAATTCATTTGCGCGCCACTGATTTTTGCGGTATTCGTTGACTTTCGATGGAAAGTACGGAACTCGTGTTACCTTTTTTTTTAATTTTGTTATTTCTTAAGTTAATTTTTTTTTAATAAATGCTTTTCTTTATAGATATATTTCAAAATGTCTGTACGGGCTATAGTTTCCATTCTCGCAGCTTTGTTGTCTGTCAGTCTTGTCATGGAAGGTAAGATCATACATTCACCAGATTTTTTAACGTTTCAGTTGCTGTTAGTAGTGGTTGAAAGAAAAATTAAAGGCGCACCACCTTAAAAGGGCATGGACACAGTTTCAGCTAAAATTTCAAGATTTTTTTTCCGATTTTAACAAATATTTCACAAGGGTCTTTCTAAAGATTATCAAAAATTTGAACGTCAGTTGTCGGGGTACAAGACAGAATTAGAGCTCAAAACTTTGTTATGTAATCTAGGTCCGTGTCATGTTGTTGTTTACATAGGTTAATATACTAATAAATGTTTGTTCAAAGTATAGATAATTTAAAAAAAATTAAATACAATTTGACAGTTTTTATAGACTTGCTGAATTTCATTTTGTTATAAATATGATATTTTCTCTATGTAAACTAAAAGAAGGCACGGGCCTTGTTTACATTATGAAGAACTTTATGTTCTGTATCTCGTTTGTCAAGGTAATTCCACCCTCCTAGGATGACATAGGTTTTTGCTAAAACTGTAATTAGTTTAAATTCAGACCCGGTAGAACAATTTTTTTTTACGAGGAATGCTTTTCATTACGTGTACTGATAAATATTGTTAAATAAAAGAATTTTAAAAATGCATATTTCTTTCATTTAATCAATTATTCAATCTTTTTAAAAAAAGATGACAATGGCTACTACTTCTCAGGTCTCTTCATTCAGGCATTTGCTTTTATGATCATCTTATGTAAAATAGTTTCCCCGATATTTACAATCCAAAAGTATCTCATAAGTAGGAAGTATTTCGGAACATTCAACATCAGATTTGTGCATTTTAACAAGTTTTTACATATTTTTCATAATACTGTTTTTAAAAAAAAAGTGCATTTTTTTGTCGACATATACGTCTGTTTATTTATGTCTCCAATCTTTAATAATATGGCGACCTATACATTTTTTTTTTCGTAATAATTGGAAAATATATTAAATAAAAACAAGCAAATTCAAAGATTTGTGGTCCCCCGCTTTCGGTGTCTTTTTGGGTGAGATGTCATTTTTTAATGACATTTTGTGTCTAATATGAACGCCTTATCAAAGTCATCTTTTTAGAAATTATCACTGAACTCCAAGGTCAAGGTCAAAGAGTTAACGTTCTGGGAATCCAATGAAAAGTCTTCTCAAAAGGATTACAGTCAAATGTGAAGTATAAAAGCCTTAGCCCTTACCATTCAAAAGATATAGTCAAGGTTAAAGTTTTCTCATAAGTACATTAAATCTCCAAGGTCAAGGTCAAAGTTGTTGGTATCAAATGAAAGGTCTTGCCACAAAAAATACATATGTGAAATACGAAAGTCCTGGTATCTACTGTTCAAAAGTTGTGGCCGAGGTCAAAGTTTTGAAAAGTAGTTCCAACTCTAAGGGCGATGTCCAAGGGGCAAAGTTCTTGGTATTCAATAAAAAGGTCATCTCACAAGAATTATATATATGAAGTATGAAAGCCCTTGCCCTTACCATTCAAAAAATATGGTCAGGGTTAAAGTTTTTTTCATGAGTACTGAAATCTTCGAGGTCAAAAGGTCAAAGTTGTTGGTATCCAATAAAAGGCCTTGCTACAAAGAATACATATGTAAAATATGAAAGTCCTAGTACCTACCATTCAAAAGTTATGGGCAAAGTAAAAGTTTTGAATTTTTGTGAAAAAGTGAGTCAAACTCCAAGGTCAAGGTCAAAAGGTCAAATTTGGTGGTACCCCAAGAAAGGTCTTGACACAAGAAATACACATATGAAATATGAAAGTCATAGCTCCACTGAATCAACAGTTATGGGCAAGGTTAAAGTTTTTGTGACGGACGGACGGACTGACGGACATACGGACAGACGAATGAGATTAAATGTCCCCTCGCTCTCGCGAAAGCGGGGGACAATAAATAAAGTTTTTGTACCATTAGAATTATTAGGGTGGAATTTTATTTAACATCAATGTTCAAATTTTTGCTAATCATGAGATGATACCTTAGGTAGGAATTGTAAACATTAAAATTGGTGTGAAAAATTCGGAGGAAACTGTGTCCATACCCCTTTCAGTAGCTTCTTGTAAGAGTTTAATTATATAACGACTTCTATTTCTTTTTATTCGGGTAGAACTTTTTAGACATATCAGGGGTAGGAGGGAAATTATAGATGAAAGAAGTTATAAATTAGAGGGAATTTTAGTATTAAAAATAATTAAGACATAAAAAGGTTAGCTAGCAAACGTATAGATACCAAGAAAATGTTATTGATATCTTAGGGATAGATGCACAGACTTGTCAAGCTGTTACGGACTGTAGCACAGAGTACAGCTCTGCTTCCTCAGCGGCCGGACAAGACAAGACCAAATTATGCAAGTAAGTCTATCTTATTTCAGTGCACTCTATTTTTCATGCATGTGACTTTTTTTAATAAAACGAGATAAACCCTGTATGATTTCTATTGTTTTATAGTAGGATTTTACCCATATACATGTAGCATCCCCTCTCTATGAATCTGTACTATAGAGAAGAATCCCCCATCTTCAATTACAGCCAAATTTCCTCTGTAGTAAAATTATTTTTTAAAGCATAAAAGCATTAGTTGAGGGGATTTTTGGCTAATAGTTATCATGAACAATATGAGATTTTAAATTGACCAAGGTGTGTTTGATAGACATTAATACCCTATTCATTGCCACTTCTAAGGAAAGGCATGAACATACAGGAGACCAAACAAGTAATCCTCCTCCTCTTCTTTTCCTTAAGTAGAATTTCCTCTCTCTTTTAAAAACAGATAAGGTATTTATATTGTATTTGAAAACCACAAACCTTTGGGTCAATAGCTGAAATGAAAGTTAACAAATTTTCAATTGACCATGATGTATTTGTTAAATACAATTGCCCTTTTTGTGGCCACTTGTAATTAAGGAAGAAGTAAAAACAAAATCATCCTAAAATTTCTCCTGTTCCTTTCCTAGAGTAGAATTTCCTTTAACTTATGAATACTTAATTTTCATCATATTCGAATTAAAACAGGATGTATTTGATAAACACAAATGCCCATATTTTGCCATTTATAATAAAAGGGAGTTATTAGAAATTATCAGATTTAAACTGAAACGGAATGTATTTATTAAACACAAATGCCCAACGTTTGGTCATTTTTTAAAAGAATACTGTTATGGCAGACATAAACATACATGCTACATGTAGTTTCTGGTGAGCATGTATTTCACACGAAATAAAACACATTATCTTGAGAGGGGGGGGGGGGGTAAGTGTACAAAGAACTATCCTGTTTGTTTTAAGCTTCTTTCCACTTTTTGTTTGTTAAATTGAATTTTTTTCTATTTTTTTTTACTACAGCGCTGGCAGTGCTTACATAACATGCCTAGAAGCCGCGGGAAAGAAATGTGGAATTGACATCGCCTCAATATTAGACCCCGCCAAAACGGCCTTCTCACAGGCAGGATGTGAAACGCCAACAGCAACATCAACAGGTAGAAATATAAAGAAATGTGATGACTTTTTAGGTCACCTTTGCTATCCCTCGTCGTGCGTTAACATTTGAAAATTTTCAGCTTCTACTCTGAACCCACTGAACAAATTTCAACCAAATTTGGCACATTGCATCTATGGGTGAAGGAGAACCGAAATTGTGAATGTCATGTTCCCTGTCCCCCTGGGGCCGGGGGGGGGGGGTGACCACTAGAATTAATGAAATCTTTAAAATTCTTCTTCTTTACTCATGGAACCCCGTGGGGATCCGGATTAGAATAGGTCCTCAGTACCCCTTGCTTGTCGTAAAAGGCGACTAAATGGGGCGGTCCTTCTGATGAGACCGTATAAACCGAGGCCCCGTGTCACAGCAGGTGTGGCACGATAAAGATCCCTCCATGCTCAAAGGCCGTAAGTGCCGAGCAGAGAGCATAGGCCTAAATTTGCAGCCCTTCACCGGCAATGGTGACGTCTCATTATCAGTGAAATATTCTGGAGAGGGACGTTAAACAGTATATAATAAATTAATCAATCTTAACTCCTGGACATCAAACAGGCAAATTGTTCGCATGAATGTAACAAGTCCTCTACCAAAATTGTGAATTCATGGCCCCAGGGTCAGGGGTTCTAGTGCTAGGGCGGGGCTATATAGATTATACAGTGAAAATGCATAAATTCTTTGAAATTCGTCTATTGCTATCCGTTTCGTTCGTCGTCGTGCGTTAACATTTGAACATTTTCAGCTTCTTCTCTAAAACCACTTAACAAATTTCAACCAAATTTGGCACATTGCATCTATGGGTGAAGGGGAACCGAAATTGTGAATTTTGGTCCGTGTCCCCCTTGGGCTAGGGGGTGAGGCCAAAAACCACTAAAAAAAAGAAATCTTTAAAAATCTTTTTCTTTACTCTATGAATGAAATGAACATTGAGTCCTCTATCATAATTGTGAATGCATGGCCCCAGGGTCAGGGGTTCTAGTGCTAGGGCGGGGCTATATAGATTATACAGTGAAAATGCCTAAATTTTTTGAAATTCTTCTTCTTTTTTGGGAGGCATTAAATAAACCAGTCATGTGCAAAGTTATGTTGAATAAGGCTGCTTCTTCTAAAATTGTGAATCTCGTGGTCCCAGGGTCAGGGGTTCTAGATAGTGGCAGGGCGGGGATATATAGATTATATAGTAAAATGCATCAATTCTTGGAAATTCTTCTTCTCTGTGCGTGGGAATTAAATAAACTGACCAACGGTCTAGTTATCTTGAATAAGGCTGCCTCTTCCAAATTTGTGAATGTCATGTCCTCTGGGTTTGAGGTTCTTGAGTTAGGGTGGGGCTCTATTGATTATATAGTGAAAATGCAAATATTCTTTTAAAATCTTTTAATTTGTCTGCGCGTGAATATCAAACCAATGAAATATGTACATAGTTATGAGGAGGAAGGATGCCTTTTTGAGATTTGTGAATTTTAGGGCCCCTAGGTCAGGGCTTATTGTGTTAGGGCGGGGCTGTAATGTTTTTATAGTGAAAATGCATGAATTATTTGAAAATCTTTTCCTTTGTTTCTGGGTTTAATGCCAATGATCTTAGTTCATATTTATGACTAAGAAAGCTGCCTCTTCCAAAATTATTAATTTCTGGGCCCCATAGGACAGAGGTTGGTAGGGAGGGGGGGGGGGG
>PRKT01001645.1:24510-61595 GCA_003671525.1 Saccostrea glomerata | reverse complement strand
AAAGCTTAACGCAAGTAAACAACTGAAAACTATTAAACAACCGAAATACCAATTTTTTCATACCCATTTTTCAAACCAATGATCTTCAATTATGATTATGGTAGATAAAATAAAAATCTATAGTTTGAACACGATGTCGGCTTTTTAAGCATTTAGGCCTTTATAATTTACTCATTCAGAAATGTTTTCTGCAAAAATATATTTTATTTTTTGCTATATTTAGTACAGACGCCTCTCTCTTTAATTCTTGAAAATCAGCCGTATCTAAAGTCATATTGTAGAAAGCTACACTCGTACTACAAAATACTTTGAGCAATCAATGAATCCACTGAATGATACCCCCACCTCCAGCATATGATTATAATGGCTAAGTTCATGTTTTGCTCTGGGAGACACAAATTAAGTGTCAGATCAAAAAATAGAATAGGATCTAGCTAGTGGAATAATGGCGTACTTATGTTATACAGAATCTGTGAAAGTATCATTAAAGTTGATTCAGTGCATGGTTAAAGAGGAGTTGCGGATAAGAGATGGATACCCTTTAAGATTACAGAAAGAATGGCAATGTCTATGTTTTGCCATGGGAAACCCGAAATATGTGTCCGATCAAAAAGTAAATAGGGCATCACAGTGGCACTATGTAACAAAGATTCTGCAAAAGTCTCTATAGTTGTATAATTAAGAGGAATTGCGGATAATATTTGCGTGTGTTCTCTTTGTGGTCGTTCAATACATATTAAAAGTCGGTTATTATCAGAAAATTAAAAGACTTTATAGAGCGCCCTTATGTTAAGTAAAAAATATTGCATTTTTAAAAAATCTTTTAATTTAATTCATATATGCCTAAGTACCGCGCCTTGCACTTCTCCAATAAAATGAAGATAATGAATTATAACAATAAGTAATCAATAGGAATCATGAATTGTGCATGTGAGCATGACAAAATATGGTGCTTTGGAAACACCAGAATGGGATCAGATGTCGATAAAGAGTAAGCATCCCTTTTCGATCTGTCACATCCGCAGTAGTCATCATTCTGTATTGATCGAGTTAACAGATTACTGCTAATCTATAGTCAATATTAATGTACAACGACCTAACAATACTTCATTTAAAGAAAAAAAAATCATTATTTTGACCATGCAATTTATGAAATGCTGGTTTGAACCCATCTAGTACAAAGTCTTGTAACGTCATGTTAATGATGAAGATACCGAACATCTTACTTGTTTATGAGAGCCGGGTGTGGTTTAATAATTGATCACGTATACTAGATAGGAGTAAATAGGTATTCTTGCATTTAAATAGTTCAAATTATGTTTAAATTATTGAAACAAAATTCTCACAGAATACTGACAACATTAAGGGACATTAAACAAAGGTCCACAAAGAGTAACAGGTCCTGATATGATGAAAGTATTTTTTTTTTCGTTTCAAATCCAATCTTGCGAAAATTGAAGTTTCTTAAAATCAGCGTGAGCACAAAAGAGGTATGATTTTTAAATTGTGACTTTCGAATTTAAAATAAAATCAAAACACCTTCATTGGTACATGTACATGCCTTTCAGGTCTCTAATGTAAATTAGATTCATATAGAATTGATAAAAAAAATATGTAAAATTGTTGTTTTTTTAAACCTTCAATTGGAACAGAAAACCCCCAAATAAAATAGATAGCATGTACATACCAGTAATATTTTTAATATAAAATATAATTTTTAATCATATTTAAGATGTTCAAGTCAACAGGTTTCAAACTTTTTTTTCAAAGAAAGGCATGCAATCATAACTGTACTCTTTCTTTCTGATTATTTTATCTTTATTTAGAAATGGCGAGCTCATCTCAAGATTTGGACAAACAAAATACTTCTTTTCCAGTGGCTTCCGTCAAAAATGGAGAAGGTTTTCTGATGAAAAGTCCCACAGGAGAGATAATAAAGATCAACACTCCAGAAAAAATACACATCAAAAAGGCATCTGTAGTGTTAGAAAAGTTAGGAGAGGGAGATATCACAAAAAGTATCCCTGTAGGTGTAGAAAAGTCCCCTAGCAACAATAATCCTTCTGCAAAATCTTTTCCATATACAATAGAATACAAAATTAAGCACAACTACAGCATGAATAAATCCACCAAAAACAGCGTTATCACTCCTAGTAAGCCAGCGGCTAAGGATGACCAGAAAACAACGGCCAAAGGAACTTGTTCAGATAAAGGAAATGACGCAATCAAGCCGTCACCAGACCTACAACAAACCCCCCATTTTATCAATGCTTTTACAAATGAGAAAATTTCTCAAAAGCAAAAATCTGCCTCTGGTCTAAATATGTCGTCAGTAACCATCAAACATGAAGATAATCTTTGCATCAGAAATTATATCTCAAGAGAAAAGTACAAAAGTTCCTCCTCGCTGGAAAACTATTCTCATTACGAAGAGAAAACAAATAAATCATTCATAACGGATATGGTAACATCTCCGAGACTATCATTGGGTGCAAAAATGAAAAATGATCAGATATCAACAGAAAGTAGTTCCTCAAAACAAAAGACGAAATTAATGCCTACCCATCTCTCTCTGATAAAACTCTCAGATGTAAAGCGTGATTTTGAAGTACAGGACTATAAACCGGCTCTTCAGAAACTAGCAGTGGTGGGCAAAACAAATACTCCCGGTAAACTGGAAGAAGAATCGGTTTCCCCTCTGAAAGAAGCCAGAAATCACTTCACTACTAAGCTTAACAAAATCTCAAACGAGTCTGCTGAAATCCCCCCTCTAGATCAAGACGTAATGCAAGTTAAAAAGTGCAAAGTTGCCCCCACCATCCTTTCTCGTAGTAAACAAAAGACAAGACCTCCAACTGTTCGGGAACTTCTTCAAAAGAAGGAAGAAATTGAAATAAAAGAGAAAATTGACGAAGAATTTATTTCCAAAAATTTTTCAAATGAAGATACAAAACAGAAAAGAATAAAGAACACAGTCATACCCCAGAAAAGCATACCTGGTAAGAGGACTTCTGTTCCTTTGAAGGTGGATCTAAAAGGTGTAGATGATCGTCATGCAAAGGACGAACAGCAAGAAGCATCACTACAGAAGAGCGAGAAATCTTTGACAAGGAGATATAAAAACACACGCTACACCATACCCTATCGTGGTCCTTCAATCATCGTTCCCAAAAATTACGATGCACTCATCAGAGCAACAAAATCGAAGCTTGAAAACTCAGCGGTGAAAATATCAGAAATGTCAGAGGATAAAAGTAAATCAATGAGGCAGAGATACAAAAAGACAGGTAAAATTACGACCACACCACTAGTATCAAAAACTTCCGAATCACTGATTGAGGTATCGCCTGGTATTCATACCATGAAGGAAACCAAAGGTCTCCTTAATGTAAGAAGTATGCCAGCCATGCAAAGACCTATTTGTAACTCCTTCGAATGCAAAGCAACTTCATCCAGAACACCATCTGTATCACCGATTAAAAACTTTTCTACATCATACGACAAGCTCCCGGGACTAGAAAATCAAAGTTCTGATGACGCAAGTTTGCAATTTTATTCAATTCAATCTACAGAAAGAGTTCGAGACCTTGTGACTGAGCAAAATTATTTAGATACGGTTATGACGATGACAGAATACGAATCGTTTAAAAACTACCAGATGTCACCTCTTAAAACCATGCACCAGAAAGGGGGTTTCACCAAGAAAAAAGCCGAGAAGACACCAAGCTCTGGTATTTCGCGTCCGTGTTGTAACAAACTTCCCCAAACAAGGAATGAACCAATGCCAAATAATAATGCACAAAATTCAAATACGGGATTAGATAAGCCGTTGACCTACCCAGTTCCGAGTAATTCGCCTTTCGGACAAAGTCCAGCTCCACCCGAGAAAGATTGTAGTGGATGCTTTTACTGTGAGTACGAACGGTTGATGAGGATTATTGATAGTGATTGTATCAGTGAAAGTTCTCAAGACAAATCAGACCACGATTACACAAAAGCGCATGCCAACACAGCTGAAAATTCCAAAAAACCCATCGAAAAATTAAAACAGTCGGTGGAAAATTTGAACTCATCTATGCAATTGCACTCAGACGAATCATGCAACACGCCAAAAGAGCTATTAGGAAAATTGCCATTTTATGCTTTTCAACTGGGCGATAAGATATTACTGATGCCTTATTCCGTTGCTAATTCTAAACCACAAAATCCTTCAAAGAGAAACCCAAAACAAGAAACGAAGAAACAGAAGAAAACCACAAATGGTAAAATGGATGGAGGTGTTAGTAAGAAAAAACGCACCAGAAAAACTACTGCTCCAAAAAGGAACAACTTCAAAAACATTTGCAAAGATCAGCTGAAATTTTCGAAGATTCTGGATTTGATTCCGGTGAAAGAAAGAGTACCGCAACCTAAATCTCTCGAATTGGTAGCAGATGTGTTGAATGGAGCTGGTAAAGGTGAACATATTCGAGTGTATGCACCTGTCCTTCATATAGAGCGCAGTACAAATGACGTTTACACGCATATTTCTACCGTTGCATGTCTCAGGATAAAGAACGGATCAGACGCAGGATTAAAGCGCTGGAATGACTTCGATGATTATCCTGTACGTTTGACAATGGATACTGTGTCTGGAGCTATAACTGAAATTGAAGTCGACACTAATCTTCAAGGTCTGTTCAAGGTCATAAAAACAGGACAACAATGCGATACCAATGGTACTTTCAAATCGATAGCTATTCTTTCCGCTGTTTTACCAAATGTTACGACCATATTAAATGCTTCTATGTTTTTGGCGATTGGACCTTCCAGTAGCTATCGTGAAAACAACTGCACGGAACAACCTGCAAATATCCAGAAGTATAAAAATATACAGTATCTGGTGACCTCCATTGAGAATCTCCTAAATCAGCCAGTAGAAGACTCAGTGGTTAGTGACCAGAGTTACCGACCAAAGTGTCATTCTCCTAGCTGGTACCAGGGGCATAAATTTGATGCCTTTACAAGCCTTTATCATCGTCAAAGGAAATTCAAGACAACAGGTGCCAAAACATCAGAATACGATTTCTTTATTCCTTCTTGAAGAACCGATGTAAAAGCCAAGAGAAATTTTTGTAATGTATTTGAACATTATACATGTATGTGAAAAGTTTGACTTGAACCGTATTAGAGTTAATTATATCCACATGTACAGCTGTATACCAGTTAGATAATGTACCTTCTTTATTTTTATGTATTTAAATTATTGTTGCAAGGATTTTGCAGTTGGTTATATTATTAAGTTTAAAGACTTTTACTATATAAACTTAAAGATTTTCAAAGTATAGATCCTCGGCCCCAAATGATATATTTGACGGCTTCTATTATTATTTAAAGAAACTGAGGAACATGATGTTGAAGTTTATTAAAATTACGCACTAAAATTCTCTCTGCATTTGTACATTGTTTATAATAAGTTTTAGTGTGATATAAACCATATTAAGCAATGAGACCAAGCTGTTTGTTTAAACCAATGTGATATATTAATATATATATTTTTAAAATTCTATGTACATGTATTCTCTGTTTTTAAAATGTCAATTTCATATTTAATCTATTATTCCATCTTTTATTTAATTGTTAAAAATTTTACTGCAAAATTTTATGTACATTGATTAAAAATATCATAGTAACAAACTTCATTGCGTCAATGCTCTTTGCGGTTATACATAACACACCGAATGGCAGGGGAAACTACATTTACTTGTACATGTTTTCAATTTATACAAGAAGATATTAAAGAAAACGGATGCTTCACATTTAAATTCGAAAGTTCGAGACACCTACGATAATTTTGCCTTATTCAGCTGCATATTTAGAGCTTAATGTTTTTATCAGATTCTACACAAGGAGAAAACTGTTTCCTTTTCTTGACTCGTCAGAAGGCCTGCACTGATAGTAATAGGATGCACTTTGTTAAGAATTTGAATGGAGACTAACAGATAATGTGAAGAGCTCTTCACAGTAGATTGTTAAATGACCCTATATAAACATGAACGATGACGCATTTTTTTTTTTACAATGCTGCCATAGAAACCATTAGATCTTATTTAAAAAGATTTGAATGAAGTTAAATTGTCAGGTGTTTACCGTTTATGTAAGCCGAGGAAATCGAGAGAAGTCACGTAGCTAAATGGGTAAATACTGCTTGTTTATATTTATGTTTTATAAAATTTACAATATATTTACGCGCAATTAAAATGTTTTTATTTTATTGGATGGTAGATTTTTCATATGCCTGTTTACTGAAATATTCAAATTAATGTTGACATAAGAGATGTTAAAAAAAGTTTTTCATCCAAAGATCTGTTTGTCCTCTGATACTCTCATACTTAGAAGGCAAATTTCGTTTAACTTACTGGTCAGCATGGAGGTTTATAAATTCTTTTTGGAAAGAATTTGCAATGAAAAGTGTTCAAGTAAATTAATAATCTTTGATACAGGTTGAAATGAAAATTTACAAATAAAAAATGCTTAAAAAATCAGAATGATGAAATATATAACCACGCATATGAACGTAACCACGTGGATTGAGTGAAATGAAAAAGGATATCGAATGCAAGATGCAGAGAATTCACAGTGTACATGGTCTATCAGAAAGATGTAATCTTGAATATTCTTTCAATTTTAGGCACGACAATGCTTGTATTTGCCGTGATTTTATCTATAACATGCGTGGAAGAGATTTCAGGAGATAATCAGAACATGTCTTCTATAGAGAAAATGTTCATCAAACACATTTTTCAAAAGTACGGAAACGAGTCTTCTATATCGTTTGAAGGATTGGAACACCTTTTCCAGAATCTAGAAATAGGTGATATTCAAATAACACACCCTTTAAAAGAACATTTTAAAAATGCAAAGTTTGTACCCTTGCATTCGGATCATGAACATCAGTCGAAGAAGAAAAGAGTTTTGCAAAGGGGACATAGGCACAAGAGGAATCAGGATATATTTTCTAAGGTAAGTGGACTATATATAATGAGGTGATGGTCGTGAATACGCAGGTTTTAAGGTTTTGAGAGAAAATAATTACCAAACTCATCTCATCTTATAAGAAGTGGACTTTTCCATAGATGCAACACTCGGATCTACGATATGATTTTTTAAATGTACTTTATACCAGATCTTACGTAATAAAAGTATTTCTTTCTTTAAGATTATGGAAAGTGGCTGTTGCAACCGTAGGAGAGAGCACTATTTTCAAAGCATTTTGGCAATGTTTTAAAATATAAAAAAGAAAGTATTTTATATTCTTAATAAGAATCAAAGACAAGTGTAAAATGTTTATTCATTTATTGGTTGAAATAAAATTATATTGTTATTATATTATTATACACTGTACGTATTAAGATTGGTTAAGAAAAATGACACTATATGAAACTGCTCTCCTTTTTGCGTCTGTAAATCTTCTAAATAGTATTTGAGAACACTTATACCGGTACTCGTATTTGACGTGTTTTGATTAAAAAATTGAACTTTGCATGAATTTATTTTAAGATAGGGATGAAATGTATGTACTTAAAGGAAAGTTTAAAACATCAAGTGCCCTCAATTGTATGAAGTGTAGTACTTATACTTAAAACTCAAATATGAATTATAAATAATGACCTAACAGCTGTCCATTATCGTTGTGTGACTGTATCGAAATGCCTGAAGCCAGAGGCAAAAATGAACAGTTATAAAGGGATGCCTCTGGAAAAAAAAGGAATTCACGTGTGATTCTAAAACTGAACCTTTGAAATCTATTGGTACTTCAATATAAGTATAAACAAATTAACCTGTCTGTTATTTTTAAAGTGCCTTTTTCCTGTTGACATGGTGAGGCTTTTCGGGTTCAGTACTCTCGATGTCATTACCGTTGACCAATTTCATCACATGTGTCCTGTCATTATGGCCCAGCTAGATGGTCGCGCATGTCCCCACGCGCATGTGCAGCATCATAAGCTCTTGACAGATTCCCATGGAATGGAGGGAATTATCCAGATTCCACCAGAAGGTTAGTATTCCTCTATTTCCTTTGTTTTTTTAACTTAGCGTAAAGACTGTTCCAGTGAAGTCAATGATAGGATGATAAAAGTTATTCTGCTGATAAGAATGCTATTCTGCTGTACATTGCTATAGTATTTGTATCTCTTAGAACACCTATGCACTCAAATTATCTTGACACTTAAAAAAACAACTTTGATCGTTAATTTACAACGATTTGTTCCAAATACGGAAGTAAAAAAAAGTAAAAAAAAAACTGTTTATTTTATAGGGAAATACAAACTTTCAAAAATATCTTATACAGTTACTACATGAATGGTTGTTTAGAGTACATTCAAGGGTCTCTGTATTTTTGTATCTTTCATAACCTAAATAATGGTGCATTATTACCAGTCCATATTAATCGTGAAATTGTATGTAACTACATTAGTATTAACTGCCCGAGGGGCATGGATTATTGAAACTTATTTATCATCACTGCAGAACAAATGGCAACAATCTATATGCAATTCAAGTAATCTCTATTTAACAATGAACATAACAAATTACTCGCTTCCCAAACCATAGAGTAAAATTGAGGGCAAGAAATAGTATAATCATCCACATCATAAGATTTATGACTTTATAGTTTTTATTAAAATTTTCCAGGGTAATGGTATTCCTTTGCGATTTTTAAAAAGGAATTCATTGCAAGAGAAATTGTTTAAAATAAAATAAATATACTATATGTATACAACATTATTATCAATATATTCAAATATCTTTTCAGGTCTCTTTATTAAAAAACAATAATTTATCATTATCATTATGAAGTTGACAGGCAATTTATTTTTAAATCTTTCACAACAAAGACGTGCTCTCGAAATGTAAAAATCATTTATTTAAAAATTTCAAACACTTATTACTTAAACTAAACCTTATTGTAGTTAAAGTCGTTATAATAGTATTTGACTGTTTAAATATTTCTTGTATTCCTGGTGCAAGCCCCTCTGCTTTGAATTAAAGATCGGAGCTCCTCAACTTAAAGCAAAAAACTTTTTTTTTTTCGTTTTTCTTCATGGATACGTCTCTATTTCAAAGAACCAATATGAATTTGAATCTATATTGGATTCCGAAACTTCATAAGAATCCTTTCAAACAAAGATACATGGCGGGTTCTAGTAAATGTTCAACCAAGCCTCCTCACGAAGATATAAACAGTATTGAAGGAGAAACTTCAAGAGTACTGTACAAAAATATAATCAAGAAGTGTTTAAAATCAGATGTATTTACATAAATTCCAAAGAACTTTTGGACAATTTGAAATCACAAGATTTTACCAAATTGAACAGTTTTAAAAACTTACGCAATTTTAACTTTATACACGACCATTCACTACGATGAATGAAAGTCCTGGGTTTTTCATATCATTCACAGTTGCTTTTTTTTTTTTTTTTTTTTTTTTCTTATAAAAATGGAACTCGTAAGTTTACATACCTTGTCATTGGTCATTTGCAAAATGAATTTGTTAAAAGCATTATGATTGTACACACAAGTACTCTGAAGTTGACATCAAAATAATCGATATATCCTGTTGAGCTTGATACAAAAGATACCACAGAGTCTGGCATATCTGTTTCATATTTGGATATTTTACTTGGGAAAAGACGTTAATGGTTATCTAACAAGCAAACTCTGTGATAAAAGTGATGACTTTTACTTTTCAATCGTCAACTTCCCTTATGCAGTAAAACACCTTCATCATCTGCATACGGAGTTCATATATCTCAGTTGATTCGACATGCAAGAGCATGCTCTACGTATGAACAATTTCTAAAACGAGATAAATTATTGACAAAAAAGTTGATGAAACAAGAATAACAGCAGTCTCGTTTAAAGTCATCATTTCGTAAATTCTATGGTCGATTCAATGACCTTGTCAGCAAAAACATTTTATCATTGGGTAATACTGACGTTTTCATACTAATTGTTAGTATATTAATTAAACACTAAATTGACGACGGAATTTTTCCGTTATTTCCCGATCATGACAAGGAATACACGGCGGGTGTGACCGGTAGGCAGGTGATGCTTACTCCTCCATGGTACCTGATCCCACCTCTGATATTTTGGAGGTCCGTGTTTGCTCTGCTCCTATTTTGTATTGTTTTATGGATCTTAAATATTGTTCTCCATATATTTCAAACTACTTGTATTACAAATAGATTGAAATATATGAAGAACAATACTCAGTATTTAAGAATGTATGTTTCTTTTTATCTACCTTGGGGCAATTGACCCACCTAATATCTACCTGTATGGTTTTTTCTTTTGCCTGGGGCTATAGATCCGCCTCTATCTCTACCTGTATTTTTTTTATCTAGCCTGGGGCTATAGATCCGCCTCTATCTCTACCTGTATTTTTTTTTATCTAGCCTGGGGCTATGGATCCGCCTCTATCGTTACCATCAGTGTCCTAGGCCTTCTGGCTGTGTCCCTGATTCCTTGTCTACAAAGGGTGTTTCTGAACACCGTCCTCCAGTTCCTGGTCTCCCTGGCCGTGGGGGCTCTCTCCGGCGACGCCCTGCTTCACCTCATCCCACATGTAAATATAAAATGATAGAAAATAAAAGAAACAGTGAAACACGTTTAACGCGATTTCTAATATAACGAATTTGCTTACAAAAACTATTTAGTTTTAACCAAATCGAGGAAAAATAAACTCCCCAAACATGATAATGTTGTAATAAAGAACGACCATGACAAATCGCTTAATCTTGTTTTACAATATTTATTCTTCTTTAATTTAATATTTATATGAAGAATATTCATTAATATCCAGAGGAAATCTTCAAAGTCAATGCATTTTCTCCCATTGTGTGACAGGCCTTCTCTAGTGAGGGAGGTGACAAAGATGGGGGTCGTGGAGAGGTATATAAAGGGTTGTGTGGCTTGGCTGGCATATACTGCTTCTTTATCATTGGTCGTCTACAGGGCATCTACATGAGCAGGAAGGTCAAGGTAACCCAATAGGACTGTTAGTTAACGTCACATGCCTGTTAATTGGGTGTCAAAAATGATTTTTAAAGTATAAACAGTTTGAAAGGATTAAATTCATTCATAGCAATTTACTTGAAAATTGAGATCGATGCCTTATGATGTAAACTTAAGATATGGATACAAAGTCATTTGTACATTTGGAAAAATAATTCTGCAGATTAATATATATTTTTAAAGGAACAAGATAGAGGCACTAAAGAGAACTATTTAGACATGACACTGAATATAATTCCAAAGGGTAAGTTACTTTTTTGTCCATTAAAAGCACTTGGCATCAATTTTACTTAAAAAATATTATATCTGAAAAATCAAACATGTGAATTTTATTTCAGACGAAGAGAAATCAGAAAGCACCGCCTTAAAACTTTCGGACGACCAGGATACTACTGGACAAAAACAGACACAAAAGAATAAAATCAGCCATATACCTGAACACAAACATTCATGTGAAAATGAACAATCACATGAGTATGAACATCCAAAAGGTCACGGCCATTCACACGACCACCCTGTCCCCCGGAGTATGGGAGGTTTAGTGTGGAGGGTCATTATTGGAGACGGCATTCATAATTTCAGTGATGGAATAGCGGTGGGTGTAGCGTTCGCTGCCAGTATCACTGGGGGTCTGAGTACGTCTGTAGCCATACTGTGTCACGAACTACCACACGAAATGGGTAGGTCTTTATTCTTTAAAATATTTAAACAGTATTTTATATAGGGTCTTTCTCAAATAGCATTCTTACAACTAGGGCGAAAAAAGAGTGATAATTTCACTATTTACAATAGATATCCAGAAGTCTATAGAAACTAAATCATAGACTATAAAGTGACAATAATATTTCTAATCTGTATAAAGGGAAAATGCATAATCAAATCAATAACGAATAAAAGAAAAAAAACAGCAATTCTCACCATATGTCAAAAGTACACTTTGTGTCCGTTTATTTAGGTGATTTTGCTGTTCTTCTGAAGAACGGGATGACAATCAAGAAGGCAATCCTCTGTAACTGTGTGTCTTCGTTGTTGTCGTTTATTGGTATGGCTATTGGGTTGGCGGTAGGAAACATCGGAGACTCTAGTCCGTGGATATTTGTTGGAATTGCTGGAATGTTTCTGTACATCTCACTGGTAGATCTAGTAAGCAGTTTCAATAATACTGAATTGTATATATCAAATAAATAGTTGAAGAAAATAGTTATGATATAAATAAATATTAATTAAACACAAATAACACGAGAAAATTTAATAGTAAAAACGCATTTAAAAAAAAAATGAATATCAATTAGTAAATTTCTACTTACTTTAAGTTTTCTCGTGAAATGATATATATTTTAAAAAAATTAATTGTCCGTAAATTAAACTGTATGTAAGGCCTTTATCTTTCAGCTGCCAGAGATGAGCTTACTTGACTCGGAGAACCGAGAAAAAAGACCGTTCCGACAGTTTTTCTTTCAGTTAGGAGGTGCTGGATTAGGTATTGGCATTATGTTGCTAATTGCCTTGTATGAGCATCAACTGAATTCTTTATTCAACGAATAATTTCATGTCCTCTGCCACACCTAGTCGGCGCGTCTCTCGGAAGGCTGGATAATGAAAGCTTATATAAGATGTGTACCGCAAAAATACCGACTTCAAGGGAGACGGTATACGGAGTTGAAGTTTTTTACAGTCTTCGGACTTTGCATTTCCTCTCTTTTGTAATTGTTGGAAAATGCATTATACGGAAATTTAAAAAATGCCAAAAGAATGTTCGACTAGTGAACATCAAACTTAAAAGAATGTGAAACAAAAGCTATTTGTTAACCTTGTAAACATGCTTACCGCAAACTAACTATTATGGGTAAAAAGAATTATTGATAGATTATTAAATTATCAAAAACATTCACATGTATTTGTGAAGAAAAAAAATACTCATACTTAGCACTAAAAGCAACTATTTTGAGAAATTTTTCAACGGCTTAAGGACAGATGATACAAAAAAAATTTGTCAAAGAATTTGAAAATTAACAACTTGGTTCATGTTTAAATGGATAAAATGAGTAACTTTCACCGCGTAGTTTTTTTTTTTAAAATTTTTATTCAAATTTGGACAAAAATGGAATTTTCTGCATCATTTGCAATGAAATTAGGCAAAAAATATATACCAATCCAAGCATCCATTTTTTGTTTGTATCATCCGTCCTTAATCACTCAACAATTTCAATCGTCTATTTTTAGCTCTACTGGTCAGAGACCAGAAGAGCTTATGCGATAGTAATGCGTCCGGCGTCCGTCCGTCTGTCTGTCTGTAAACAATTTTCCTAAATGCTACTCCTCCTACAGTTTTGGTTTGATTTCAATATAACTTGGCACACAAGTAGACTACACTAAGATACATAATTCTGTGTATCGGTTTTTGATTTCAATGAACGGTGTTGCCGTTGTTACTAAAAATAGAAATTTTTGTGAAATTCTTTCAAAATGCTACTCCTCCTATAGTTTTGGTCTGATTTCAATATAACTTGGCACACAAGTAGACTTCACTAAGATACATAATTCTGTGTATCGGTTTTTGATTTGAATGAATGGTGTTGCCGTGGTTACTAAAAATAGAAAATTCTGTGAAACTCTTTCAAAATGCTACTCCTCCTACAGTTTTAGTCTGATTTCAATATAACTTGGCACACAAGTAGACTACACTTAGATATATAATTCTGTGTATCGGTTTTTGATTTAGATGAACGGTGTTGCGGTTGTTACTAAAAATAGAAATTTCTGTGAAATTCTTTCAAAATGCTAAGTCTTCTACAATATTTTGATCTGATTTCAGTATAACTTGGCAAATAAGTAGACTACACTAAGGTACATAATTCTGTGTATCGGTTTTTGATTTGGATGAACGGTGTTGCCGTGGTTACTAAACATAGAAATTTCTGAGAAACTCTTTCAAAATGCCACTCCTCCTACAGCTTTGATCTGATTTCAATATAACTTGGCACAGAAGTAGACTACACTAAGATACATAATTCTATGTACACTGTATCAGTTTTTGATTAAGATGAATAGTGTTGCTGTGGTTACTAAAAATACAAAAAGTAGAGCTTCAGTCTCGACAGAGACTTTTGGTTATTCTGCGTAACGGAGAAATTATGTGTACCGAATTACACTATCCTGATGTACCAGTTATTCATGAAGTGGCTTTTATTTGTTTGTCACAATCATGTGGTATAAAATAATGTTATACGTTTCATTTATAAATAAATCGTTGTTACTTTTGTCTTTACTTTATTATTAAAGCTTTATAGCTTATCAGAATATACAATATCGTTATGATACAATCAGATCAGTGAAGAAATTGGTAATTTACAGAGGGACAAAATAATTGGGTGATAAGAGGATGCGTGTTGCATAACAAGTATAGTTCGCCTCATGTTATATTTAATAGGTATAATATTTAGAATTCTAAGTACAACATTTACAATAATGTATACATGGGTGTTTTTAGAAGAAATTTTGATAAGATGTTTAATTCAAACCTTCCTAAACAAAAATAATTGAAGAATTTTTTCCAGTATCATTAAAAAAGACTTTTTGATTGCCTTTTTTCCTGAAGGAGTTTTGATCTTGGAATATTTTTATTTATCAGTTCTTATTGATACAAAATTAGCTATTATTAGAAGATAATAACGGTTAGACCATTTTCAAAATCATTATGACTGGACCATTACATGGTTTTTGAAGGGTTATTGACCGTGTAACCTGATCTTATGAAAAATTAAAACTCTTAGTTTATATACATATATCATGTATAAGAAAACTAAGATTAAAGGAACATTCTACACCAAGTAAATGAAAAGAAATTGAGTGGTTCCCATCCTGTCAAAGAAATTCGATAAAGAGTAAAATCGGAACAATGAAAACATCGAAAACATAAAGAGTAAGCATTCCATGTTCACCGCTCGCACCTAGCGTTAGCCTTTTGTCTAGACTGGACAAAAGGACTAATTCGTAGGCAATTCGGATTGAAATTTTGGTGCAACAGTTTGTTAGAACATTGAACTTATTAAAGAAGTAAATTATGGCAGATAATGAGATAAAAAGATAAATAATGTTGATTAACTACCAGTGAAACACATTAACTGGTAGAATATTTAGCGTTTGTGCAGTTCATGTTACTCCATCAAAATTAGCTTTAGTTCAAAATATTTCCATGATGAAGTAGGAATGAGATCGGAAATTTTAACACGGCTTTTGAACAATGTACACGCTCCTCCTTGCATATTGTAGGCGTAGGCCGTGCAATGTCTAGTCTTAACACACTTGTCTGTACATTTAAAGATGGAGGAGAACACATTCTCAGTAATAACCGAATCTGTAGGACCCGGTCTATCGTAGAGTCCAACCAGATCAAACTCTGCCTGCTTGAAGATCACAGCCGAATCTAAGATTAGAAAAAAAAATTAATATTGCCTATGAATAAAGATAATGAAGCATACTTAAATAGTATAAATGTTTGATCCATTAAAGGATATGCGGGGTAAAACAAACAACTATGCGTAAACACGATTAATTTCAGTAGAACATGGTTCATTGTATTGATTTAAGTTGGATATAAAAATTACCATTGACTTCGCAGGTAAAGTTGATGGCTTCCCACTGGTGATTCTGTTGACAGGAAATGGTCTCCTGACTCGACAGAGTGGACAGTGTGTAGAACTGGTTACAACTGAACGTTGCAGAAAGCGTGTTTTGGCTCAAAACATAAACACCATTGTGTAACGTGGGCGGAAATAAAGGACAATAATTATCTAGAAATGTGAAAAGGAAAAAAGTAGGATTCTTATCTTAAATGTATTAAATGTAATTACTTGAAATATTGATTATTAGATAAAGAGCTTATTCCCTTTTTAATTCACAAGTTACTATCTGTACGAAACGAAATCATATCGTATTCATTTATTAACGGTAATTATGAATTATCGCATCGTTGTCTGCGCCAATCCAACTAAATTATGAAGCCCGCTTTTAAAGTAGACATACAGTATATCTGTATCTTAATGGATAACAAGCTGGAGGACTAACATGAACATGAAGATACACTGTCGTTCCACTGTGCCGTACTGAGGCAGGTCACTGTCTTAGAACCAGAACCGTCTGCCATGTGGAGACTATTATTACAGGTCACCGTGACAACAGTACCGAAAGTTACGTTGTTGGTGCTCAAAGTATATCCCGTGTCCGGTAACTCAAGTAAGCTGCAGTTCTTTACTTAAAAAGAGATACCATCATAATTACAATGTTATTGAAAAAACCCTTGAAAACTCAATGAAATATAAGGAAATAACGAATAATATTCAAGCTCAACAGTAAAAGCAGCGCAAATACAGTCCTCCAAAACATCAGAGATAATTTAATTTTATTTGCATTTTGCTTTTAATAATGACAATGAATTCATACATCTTGTTTTGTAAAGTGTTTACGGGCATGGACGTAAATTTTTTTTTCTTAAATCAAACTGGATGATTAAATTCGCACCATTGCATTTTCCTAGTTCATCTTTCCAGTAGTACTCCCCATTGGTTTCTTGGCACGTTACCGTCTTTAACGTCGCGTTATTGCTCAGAATATAGCCAGGGTTACATTCAAACTGTATCTGAGAAGTGAGAGTGAAGAAGTCAATCGAGTGAGGATGGTAGGAGGATATAAAGGAAGCCTCTTCCTCAATCTTCCCTTCACAGTGTGTATCTGGAAGGAAGAAGGCTCTATTGGCTGATGTTGCATACAAATAGTGTACATAAAATCAAAAGACCTTCCAAAACCATGGGCCAAAACTGACCGTATGTTCTGTTCACTGGCAGGGCTGGACTTCTTGTAAAAGGAAAACACAAGCTATCTTGTACTGTTCCGTAAATATATAGAGAATTTCCACAAAAACACTGTCTTGATGAATCTGGAAGAGAACATAAAAATTTAAAGTATGCTTTCTTTTATATGCACTCTTGAATTTAAGGTACATGTATACTTAAGTAATTGGGATAAAATAGAATGCTATTTACTAGTATTCAGATTAAGCACTTGAAAATGAGAATTTTTAGAAATTCAAATACCTTGATTTTCATAAAAGGAATAAAACTGATAATACGATGCCTTGCATGTAGTTCTGCATTCTTCTGAAGACACTAAAGATTGAACAACGAAATTTCCTTCCACATTCAAAAAGCATCCCAAATGCCAAGTGGAATCTAGGAATAAAAACATTTAAGAGGGCACTATATATGATTTCAACTTCTCATTGGACAGAAAATTTCAAACTTTCAACGATAAAATATATTCTTACGGTTAAACAGTGACAAAGGTTGCCCATATAAAGAAACACGAAGAGAAACCCGCTGCTGATAAGCCAGAGGGTAAAGTCTTAATTCTCGTGTTATAATTGGCTTGGAGAAAAACTGTGTAACGCGACTGTATCTGTCAATATTTCCAGTTATCTAAAATGGAAAAAAGTATATCTAATCCACTTAGCTGATTTCTCGTTTTCAAATGTTTATTTAAAAAAAAAATAATACTAGTATCCATTTGAATATAAACATGTATACTATTAAACATTTTTTTTACGTTTTTATTTTTGAAGGATATCACAATAAAGTAGTTTATGTTGGAAATTGGACGATCTAGCAAGTTTAAACCAAAACAAATTTAACGAAATAATATCAATAAATAAATATTTAATTAGAGAACTTTGACAATTCAATTTTAAAATGTTCTTTTGTAAAACTTATCACGTTAGTGATTTGGTAAACCACTGTAATACCGTCCAACTTACGTTAGTTGATCCATTAATTGAAACATCTATATCTTCATTCTCTAAATTCTTGTACATTGATTTAAATGACTTCACCCAGGACTCTGTTAGTACATCACCTACAAGAGATGTACAAACTAAATCTTATTTCTCACAATATTTTAATTCTTTATCAGATCAAATTGCAAAACCAATCGCCAGAGAAACGATGTTACAAAATTGATAACTTTTAAAATCTGCACTGTTTCAAAAGAACATATTTTATTTCATTCAACTGCTTTCATCCTGTACTGCACTGGAAAACTAGTTTTAAGGGAACTAAACATAAAAACAAAAATTTGATGCATGGATTGATAAATATTTTTTGAATGATTTTGATTTGAAATTACATAAAAAGTAATAAATCCCTGAAATATAAAGAAATCTTAGGTTTTCCTTGGTGCTTAGTTATGAGAATTTGTTTTGCTTGCTATCTAATTTCATACAAAATTTTGCACAAATTTTGAACCTTATGACAAAATCTTACAAAATTCTCCCAATAAACTTGGTAAACATTATTCAGGTTACCCATTTAAATGAAAATCTATGAGAAATATATCTGGTTTCTGAAAACAGTATGTTTGTGTTATTTATCCTTAATATGACATCAATATCCTACCCTGTGTCTGAATAGCAGTAAGTATGTAGTCTTCTGTAAATGTGAACTTTATCTGTGGTTCAGTGTCGGAATATTCCGGTTTCCAGCTACTGTCTGTGCTGTAGTTAGTATAAACATTAATTCTGAAAAAAAAATGACTTCAATATTGGTTTGTTGAATATTTGAAACCTACACTAAATCAACTTATTCAATTTTTGCTGACAACAGTTTCCTATAAAAAAAAATATAACCAAAAAAGCTTTCCAGTTGTCCTTACTCAGCAAAAGTCCAAAAATTGATATAGAAAACTTGGATTAAACCCGTCTTTTTTGAAATACTAAGAACGACTTTGGTCTAAACTTATGCATTTAAAACATATAAGCTTGAGTATATAACACGCCTGCTAATCGATCACTTGCACAACCAGCAGTTGTGCATAACAATCAAAAGAGATCGATTTCCGGTTGTGCAGTTGATGCGAATAATTCCAGTGCACAGGTAGTAAATGGACTCGATTCAGGCAATAATTGATATTTTTATTAAAATATAAGAATGTGATTCCATGAGCAATTTATTTTTCTTTAATTTTACACTCTCATAAAATGCAGTGATTGTCGATTAGCGACTATATTTGTTTTGAAGCAAGGGCTGGTAGAGCGAAAACGCTGATTGAAAACAGTATTCGCCGACTAAAATTCGTTTTAATCTCAACTAACCTTGAAAATTCAATGTCCACCATGAGTATGCAACAAGTGCATCCTATCCACCAAAACTGGGACTTCGATATGTGTATAATTTGACAAATATTCGAAGAAAAAAACATTGCTTGTGCATGCGATCATTCAGTTGTGAAAGAGATCTCGGGTTATGCATGAGATAAAGGATAAAAAGTTACGCAAGTATTATACAATCTCCATAATTCACCTCTTATACTATTTTAATTTTGGTAATTATAAAATGTTAAATATTGTCTATAATATGAAGGCGTTGCAGGGGCAGATCCAGCAATTTTTGAAAAAAAAGGGGGGGGTTGTCCAGGTGTCCAACACTCATGCATATAGGCACTTTAAACCTGGCAACACTGAGTTTTCAACAGTTCTATGGGGGACTTTGACAAGCCAATAACAAACAAACAAAACAAAAACACAAACAAGCAAGCAGGGCTCGGATTGTATGTGACGGTACTCGGAGGAAAGCATATTAAACGAGGGAACTCTATTTATAGCGATCAGAAAGGACAGAGATTGAACAACATGTACAGTGTATTTATTTTATTCGGAAATTTTTTTTTTATTCAAAGTATTTATTTTATTCAAAATATTAGACGTAATAAAATATCCGTGTTACATAACTCTCTCTCTCTAATCAAATAGGGGGGGGGGTCCAACCCCAGGAACCACCTTCTAGATCCGCCAATGATGTACAGTCATTTTTGCAAGCACATTTTGACTTTTTCAGCAGCAGCGGCCGATCTCTTATATCGGGAAATGAGGCGTTATTTTTCATAAGTTCTGTAAACTAATCTTAATTTTAAAAACTTTCTTTAAACTGAGCATTTATTGTTGTTGTTACAATTTCATTGTCATTTCTAATTGGGTAATTAATAATATATGGTTATATAGAAAGAGTTTACAATAGGTACTCCCCAACCAGGGAGTAATCAAGATATGAAAGGAAATCGTCATGATTTTCCAGATAATAATGAAGTGGTTAAAGTTGCAAGGTGAATAAAAATTGAAAAAGTTTTTCAACAACACTGTAGTAAAAATTGTTTTGAATGTGCTACAGATGTGACAACAAATATTTTTCTTACATTTTTTCCATCAAACTACGCGCCTTGATTAGCCTACTGCAGAAACCATGGGTATTATCACGTGATAAAGATCCAGGGTTTCGGCATGTGGTTCATCTTGAGAGACCTACATCTTCATTCATACATTCTTATAATTCATCATTGACTTTTTTATTGATTCATTGATGACTCCATTTGATGAACAAATGCACTAAAATTTCTATTTAATTAAAAAAACCATTTTATTTATTTTTGCTTTGAAGACAGTCTGAAATGAAATTGATCTATTTCAGCTTTGAATATTTTGTGCTTCCCATGCATTGATGCTTTTCAAATAAAGAAAGTACTAGTAATTTTTGAAATTATAAATTTTGCGGCTGATTTGATGCTTTGCATTAATTTTATTTGGAATGTTTAATAGGGATATTTTTTATTGAACGATTATTTTGGATTTTTGACGATTTTTCCCCTATGGTATACATGATGAATAAATGTAATAAATATAATTTGTGAGAAAAAAAGTGTCCAACAAGTCCGGGGGGGGGGTCCTGTCCAGAAGCACCTGTAATGTGGTGTTGTCATCTTGATCCTTTCCATCTCGATAACAAAATTCAGGATACCTAGCTTCAAAACACCAGGAAATATTTACCCCTTGGCAAACACATATCATCGAGAGCCTGCCTCTTATTTTTTTCACAGACAGCACTTTTACTATAAAATATATATGAAATGAAAGCATGAAAAATTCGGTCTTTCCCTCCACTTTTGTTGAAGTACCGTCAAATAAAGGTAAGGTATTTCGTACTGAAAGAAAATGATATACTGCCCAGTATATGCTGTTTTTTTTTTATTTTATTTTATCTCTGTTTTTTATTATTAATTTTTTTTTTTTGCATACGGAATAGTCATATTAAAGATGCATTGGATAATTCACACAAGATTTATGATTTAAATAATACACACATAATTTTTTACTGTAATTATATTGATTGTAACTGAAACTTTAACCCCCTCCCCTAACAGATCTACTTCAACAGTTTACTTATCTTATATATCTTTTTTTCTCACAAATTCAACTTATTTGCAAGAAAATTCTATAGTTTTATGTTTTAAATTTTGCAAGACTACGTTATAATTATATAATGTTTAATTTTATTCGTAAAGTTTGAAACTTTTTGTCCTTCATCTCATGCATAACCCGAGATCTCTTTCACAACTGAATGATCGCATGCACAAGCAATGTTTTTTTCTTCGAATATTTGTCAAATTATACACATATCGAAGTCCCAGTTTTGGTGGATAGGATGCACTTGTTGCATACTCATGGTGGACATTGAATTTTCAAGGTTAGTTGAGATTAAAACGAATTTTAGTCGGCGAATACTGTTTTCAATCAGCGTTTTCGCTCTACCAGCCCTTGCTTCAAAACAAATATAGTCGCTAATCGACAATCACTGCATTTTATGAGAGTGTAAAATTAAAGAAAAATGAATTGCTCATGGAATCACATTCTTATATTTTAATAAAAATATCAATTATTGCCTGAATCGAGTCCATTTACTACCTGTGCACTGGTATTATTCGCATCAACTGCACAACCGGAAATCGATCTCTTTTGATTGTTATACACAACTGCTGGTTGTGCAAGTGATCGATTAGCAGGCGTGATATAAGAAACCTTACCGGTAATCCTGATTTGAAATGCCAGATTCTGTGGATGCAGTAATGGAGTAATCTGTTATAACTGATAATGATGGATCTAAATGTAAAAAAAAAACTTAAATTACATTTGCAAGTTCAGTATGTGATTAATATCTAACATCAACTACCATAACCTTTATGCCAAATATTCTAAATGCAATATAAGCATATGAATAAGGAATACATATTTCTGTATACAGATAGTCATTGATTGTTTATTTTATTTCTTCTATCACAGAAAAGAATCTAATACTGTTTTAAGGTCTTACCTCGGTCAAAACAGGTCACAAGGTAATTTGTGCCATTTCTTTGGATGTAATATTGACCAGGAATATTTATACCGTAAGAATAAAGTTTTTCACATGATTGAACTGTTTCCTCTCTGTAATAGTCTGCAAAAAGATAATAATTATGTAGAAATATTTAAGGATTTAATTAGAAGAGATTTAATATACCTTTTTCGTTGCTTCCTTTTGAGCTAGGTTTCTTTTATTCATAATACTAAACATTTTAAAGTAAAAATTTTAACATGCTTTAATTTTAAATATAACCAAAATCATTTTATATTTAATTAGTTCCATAAAACATCACACCTAAATCAACCAGAACTCCACTTCCTTTCGAGTCATCTCCACACATTTGGGTTTCGTGGCCAGAACAAGACTTACATTCGCCAAATTTTTTCTCATATGTCAAATAAGCGTAACAGAGACATCCTTGTTCACGAACAACACCATAACTAGCATTTCTACCGAGGCAAAGCTGAATACATATTGATGACGTCATCGGATATATATTTTGGTGTTCAAAAAGTAATGACCCATTTAAACTGTTAATGTCGATACATCTAATACTTCCTAGAAAAAGAAAAAAAAACCATAATGTATATTCAATAACGAATATATAAAAGAGTATACCTGTTCTGAAACAAGAGAACGAAATGTATATTTACCATTAACCGGGGATTTACATATGCCAAAGTGTTTTCCCGAAGCTTCTTCCCATTCAAATGTGTCCATTTTTAACGTCATATATCCCATGGAACCATTGAAGGTTACATCAGGGTGTGACCTTACAAAGAATCCTTCACTTGATGTGTAATGATCGTTGTGCAATCTGAATAAAAAAAATTTAGGAAAACTTTGTTATAAACAGAGTAAAGACCTATAGGACTGGGGCTGGTTTTTAATTTTTACAAAAAGTTTATCGACTTCTGTTCAATAAAATTTGGCCTCATACATCAGTATTGCATTGACTAGAAATATCGATTTTAAAACGTGACATTCCGAAAAATGGTTATACTAATTGTTTCGAAAATATGAAGACATTCTTTTTCTAAGCATACAAACAGTTCTAGCTAATATGGACCAATATAAGCTAAACTGCCTTGTCCATTATGTGAGTTTGTCTTAGAAGAATGCCCACTTGATATACTTTTGTAATACGTTATCAAATTTGCAAAAATAGATTTCGTTTTTACGGGACTGTATCTAAAATGCGTTGCATAACCTCTCAAATATTTAAGTGGTAAAATCCATCATAAAATACCTATTGGATGTTCCGATAAAAAGATGAGCTTCTAATTGAAAAACTGGAACTATTTGTTTCAGAACAGTTACGAGTTCATCATTCTCCGCGGGAAGGAATGGAAGGCTGTCGCTTTCAATGCACTGAGAGGTGAATGTCTCACCGGATGTTAACATTGTTCCAAATTTATAACAATGGTCTCTGTAACCCCAAAACATAGGAGCTGATTGGCAATCTGTTTGGTCTAGAAATCAAGATAAATTATAAATGTCAATAATAAAATCAGTCTTCTACATGTACACATGCTTATAAACGTTTCACAAAGCACAGTAAATAAATCGAGTCAAACGATGGAAAACACACGTCAGTATATTTCAATTAAGGTATTATCGATAAATTCTGTTTTTTCCAATGTGTATTCATATCACCAACATAAACTCAATTTTTATAACAAAGTATCATCCTACGATTTTTATTTTGCCAAGCAAGTACTCAATAAATACACTCCAAACAGCATTTATCATTAATAATTCCAATTAAATTACAACAAAAATCTTACCAGTGAATCCACAAGTCTGTTTGGAAGTCCCATTCTCATTCTGAATTGTGTATGTAGCATTATAAAACACTCCATGTGAATACAGATGATCACAAGAAATGGCTGCGTATTCATCATCGTATTCTAAAATGAAAGTAAATGTTATAATTGAAATTTATACACTCTACGAGAACTTTAAAATCTTAGACAAAAAATTGAATACAGAGAGAATCATAAACTTATAAGCAAAGAGGTAACGAGCAGATCCAGGTTTTTTTTCTGGGGGTGATCATTAACTCAAACATAGTATCAGACTTGAAAACTTTTTTTAAAGCCAACGTCAAGCCTAGAAACAACGGGGTTGGCGTTACTTTTCTAATTAAGAAGACATCTTTTACATATCAATATGAACATCCTTACTGTTTTACGAAAGGTACGTTATTTTTTCAGGTAAAGGGGCTTAAAGACATTTTTATAACTTTAACAAACATTTAATTTCACTGACTCCCCCCAAAGGGGCGTATATTCCAAACTTCCAACACCTTTCTAGATTCACACGTTGAAGTATTGGAAATTTGTATATGGATATATTTGCTAATTCCCATAAAAAGACACACTGAATCATACAAAGCTGATACTTAGTAATTCAATAATAAGATTGTCAGAAATTTCGTCGGTAGGCGTGTTTAATAAATTCATTAAAAGATACCGATACCTAGATTATAAACATCAACTTTGTCCCCATCTGGACAGCGCTGGATGTTGTTTCCTTGGCAAAAAGTTTCATTTGTGCCAGTACGTCTTTTGCTTGCACCCGAAGAATCAAGGGTAAGCGAATCAACATCTGTGGAATTTCCACACCAGCAGGTATCTCTTCCAACCATGGCAAACTGTTGATCTGCTCCAACGCAGACTTGTTTGCACTGAGTTAAAGTCATTATGCCATATCGAAGAATTAAAGGTACCAGGTTGGTAGGTTGCTGAAAGACTCCGATAAAATCTACATACAAAAATATATTAAGGATTTCTCCTTTTACGTAAATGATTTTCATAATGATTTTCATTAAAATCTATAATGTGTTATGCATTCACTCATTCTTCTAATGTTCTTTTTTCACTTTTGTATTACCAATAGAAAGAAATAAAAAATTTGATAATTCTGTACGATTTTGTAATTTCTTCGGATTGAACAATATGCAGAGTGATTTGAATAAAATTAAAAAATCTGATCATAAGTTTCATCTGGTACCTTTTTCAGATTCACACACAGCTGCCGAGGCCTGGGGTGTGTCGGACGAGGTTCCGATGACGGTGTTCAGGTACCCCTGGTCCTGAAACAGTACTCTTTCTTGATAAGAATCTCCAGAGAAATCAGTGTCAGTCATGTATCTTGACATAGAACCAGAAGTCCATGAAGGTGCTCTTAGCAAAATCGATTCAAAATATCCAAGCAACACCACGGACTTAACTAGACGTTCTGAACCTACAATTTGCAAAAAGCAATTAAAATTCCAAAATATCAAAACTTGTTCTCTTTTCTTCTGGAATTTTCCCTTCTGCTGAGATCTCTTTTCAAACATTGAATATGTAATTCTTCAAAAAGAAAAATTGAACTTCAAATTGACATACCCATGATTACTTTAGCAATGAATTGATGTTGCTCCTGGTTGTTGATCGTAGCAAGTCTACCTCCTTGTTGGGAACACGCAGACCTCCATTCTAGAATCGGTTGGTATCCATATCCAGTAGTGGAGTTCAAAAGAACATTATAACAGGTTCCGTTCAGGGCATACCATCCCTCCTCACAATCAGTGGAGTCATCTATATTTTATTTCAAATCAAATGTACGAGAATTTTGTAACATTTCAATTTAACTTATTTGGGCAAAATTAATTTCTATTTGTTATCAAATATTTTTTTGTACTTTTTAAATTGTATTTTTACTTACCATAGAACTTACAATACTGAATACCATCTTTCAGTACATAATAGCCATGTATTCTTATTCCAGCATCAAACAGTGTTTCACAGGAGTTGTACAGGGGATATTCACCTAAAAAAACAGTGTCAAATGAGGTAATTATCGGAATATAATTTGCTTATATATAATTTTAGGATCAATATATGGATACTGCTTTTGTTTTTATGATCAAATTTTCAGTAATTGGGAAACAAACAAAATAAATATTAAACATTATAATGAAATAATTTAAGCAAGAACATTGAAATACCTATCTTATAGACGGACACACTGGATTCCGAGTCACCACAAAGTTGAATCTTGGAGTTGGCACATTTGGACTTGCAGGATCTTGGAGTGTTCATCAGATATGTGTTATTACATCTACATTCTGTCGGAGACAGCAAAGCGTAAGTCGTATTTCTGGTACGACAGGTTTCCACACATAGTTCAATCGTCATGGCATCCGAGGTCAAGGCTACAGGGAAACTGTCGTCGCTCAAAAAACAGCCCAAGTACTCTGTAAAAGCACATTCAAGGTACGTGACCGGATTGATTTTTTTCAATTATTTAACTTTCTCCAACAATTATAAGAAATTATTTATGTCGTGCTCAGGCATTTATTAAGTTCTTTTCCCCAACAGGATAGTATTCAAAAGTACAATATAGATGGTTGTAAAAGATTTTTATTTGACAGTACATGTTTCGATGTGATCCTAAAAAATGGTAAAAGTTTTAATCAAACCTTGTTTCATCAATGTAGCATACGTTAATATTATCCTATTTTTCCTTTTTGATATCTTACAAGCTAAAGATGCTATACTTCGCTGAATAAAATTGGATAATCCCTCATTTGGAAAAAATAATAGCCGAAATATCAAATCTAAAAAATTTTCCCATTCTAAAAATATAATTTTAATGCAAATGTACTTGATGCTTTTGTCTAAAAAATGCTTTTGATACATACAAGTGTGCTCTCTGAATTGAAACAAGGGAATTTACAGACAGCACAAGTTAAAACAATTTCAATGACTAAAATTATTCACTCTAAAACTTTTCATTTTGAAATATATTACACAGAGTATAGCGATCAGAAAAGTTTGGCATTATCATGACTATAGTTTAAATACTAGTAGCTCTTTTTTTTTGGGGGGGGGGGGATCGTATTCGCATCCGTTTCCATATTTGTTATATTCAGCCAAAATTAGAATAAAATTGTTTTAAGAAATTGCTACCTGGAGACAGTTCACAAATGAAATTTCTTCTTACGCTCTCAAAGCGTTGTATTGCTCCTATGGTGTTAATGTATGTGTATTCATCTTGGTTTGTATCAAGAAAAGTCAGATTTCCTATCTGTCTCCCCTTGGACGACCGAAAATAAGGTGAATATTGACCTGTGGCCTTGAAACCTGCAAATGACACAAAATAATATGGATATGTATGCATGTGACCTTGAAAAGTAAAGAAATATATGCAGGATTTACATCAGTATTTTGAAATAAAGATTAATGAAATACTTTCTTGAATAGGTTTCTAAGGTTTTTTTTTTGTTTTTGCAAGGAAGTTACCCATTATATTCAAAACTTAGTTTTCATTTTTCGGGGAAAATATTTTCTTCGCGTTTCAAGAGGTGGATATGAACACAATTTTCTTCTGATCATCTTAGAGGCATGTCATCTTTTTCACATATCTCTTTCGATTAAGATGAAAATTTTAAACCTCAATATTCAGCAATTCATTAATTAATTATGCGCCCGGATCGAAAGATCCGAGGCGTATATTGTTTTTGTCCTGTCTGTCTGTCTGTTCGTCTGTTTGTCTGTTTATCTGTTTGTCTGTTTATCTGCAAACTTTAACCTTCGCTATAACTTTTGAACCATGAATGGATGAGACTTCATATTTGGTATGCATACTCCACTAAGTAAACTCTGTCAAATGACACCAAGGTCAATGACCTTGTGACCTTCACTGAGACCCATATGCTAAAAATATGTTTTTTAACTTTGTTGCCGCCGGGCGCATAGTGTTTCACAAACACATCTTGTTTTCTCTTTATTTTTTCCCATCAAGATGTACCCTTCTACAAAAAATACATTTGATTTATATTTTAGTTATATTCGCTTCTAACCATTCATAAGACGACATGGAATGAGCATATTTTAGTTATTTTATGCAATGGTCCAATTTGCAAAATGAGCTGCGTTTGTTTTTTATTCGAATGTACATGTATTTTGCAAAGAGATTATAACATACACACAGGTTTACATTTAATTATATCGCATCCAATCTCAAATAATATGAGTTATTTTATAAAGATTCATCTTCATTGAGCAGTTTTGCCCACTCTATGTTTATCCTTCAGCTGTCAAACACTGAATGGAGATATCAACGGTCCCAAAACAAACGAACTTTTTTCATTTTTTTTTTCAATGCTTTAAAAAAACAAGAGACCCATGGGCCTTATAGGTCACCTAAGCATCATGTAACAACTTTCCAACAAATTAATTTGATTCGTGTTTTAAACCAGAGGCTATGAGATTCACAATTTTGAAAGAGGCACAATTGCTTATCATAACTATACACTTCCCATGCTTACTTTAATTACTTAATACCAAGAGATAGGTCAGAGTAACAAGGGAGAATGCATTTCCATTTTGTAACAAGTTGTGCAAACAATCCCACAGGAACCAGTGATCCTGGGACCACGTATTTCAAAATTTTGGAAATTTTATCATAAATTTTATTTCATCATAAATTGTTGATTAATACCAAAGAGCAAATTTCAAAGCATTAATTTATGTTCAGACTATGTACCCCCCCCTTCTAAGTACCCCTGACGTAGAGGCCCTGATATTTACCATTTTGGAAGAGCTTTCCTTATCATAAACATATACTTAGATCATTGGCATAATACCAAGGGACAAAGAAAAGATTTTCAAAGAATTATGCATTTTCGCTATATAAACATTCGAGACCCGCACTAACACAAGAACCCCTAACCCAGTGGCCCTGAAATTCACAGATCTCAAAGAGGCATCCTTCTTCATCATAAATATGTACAAGTTCATTGGTTTAATATCCAGGAGCAGAGAAGAAGATTTTTTAAAAGAATTTATACATTTTTACTATATAATCAATAAAGTCCAACCTTAACACAAGAACCCTTGACACAGGGGGAATGAAATTCACAATTTTGGAAGAGGTAGCCTTATTCAACTTAACTATGTACTTGGTTAGTTTTTTAATACCCAGGAGCATAAAAGAAGATTTTTAAAGAAATAATTCATTTTCACGGTATAAACTATATAGCCCCCCCCCTACCACTAGAACCCCTGACCCTGCGGCGATGAAAGTCACAATTTTGGAAGAGGCAGCAATAATCAACATAACTATGCTCTTGGTTAGTTTATTTAAAGTCGAGGAGCAGAGAAAACAAGTGGCCCATGGGCCACATCGCTCACCTGAGTCAATTGGATGATGCAATTTTTACCAGATTCCCCCTCTTGCTATACTTATCATGCCCCACTACCCCCTTCCCTTTTATGATTTTAAGAATTTAATATCTACACTACCCAAGGATGCTTCCATATAACTTTTAGCTTTCCTGGCCCAGTGGTTCTTGAGAAGAAGATTTTTAAAGATGTGTTCTATATATTTCTATGTAAACCTTGGATTCCCTATTGTGGTCCTGCCTTACCCCCGGGGGTCATGATTTTAACAATTTAATATCTACACTATTCAAGGATGCTTCCACATAAGTTTCGGCTTTCCTGGCCCAGTGTTTCTTGAGAAGAAGATTTTTAAAGATTTGTTCTATATATTTCTATGTAAAACTTGGATTCCCTTTTGTGGCCCCGCCCTTCCCCAGGGGGTCATGATTTTAACAATCTAATATCTACACTACCCAAGGATGCCTCCACATAAGTTTCGGCTTTCCTGGCCCAGTGGTTCTTGAGAAGAAGATTTTTAAAGTTTTGTTCTATATATTTCTATGTAAAACTTGGATTCCCTATTGTGGCCCCGCCCTACCCTCTGGGGTCATGATTTTAACAATTTAATATCTACACTACCCAAGGATGCCTCCACATAAGTTTCAGCTTTCCTAGCCCAGTGGTTCTTGAGAAGAAGATTTTTAAAGATTTGTTCCATATATTCCTATGTAAAACTTGGATTCCCTATTGTGGCCCCGCCCTACCCTCTGGGGTCATGATTTTAACAATTTAAGATCTACACTACCCAAGGATGTTTCCACATAAGTTTCAGCTTTCCTGGCCCAGTGGTTCTTGAGAAGAAGATTCTTTAGTGACCCCACCCTATTCTTGTCTTTTCTTGATTATCTCCCTTTGTAAGGGGACTTGGCCCTTCATTTTTACAATTTAAAATTTCCTTAACCCAAGAATGCTTTGTACCAAGTTTGGTTAAAATTGGCCCATTGGTTCTTGAGAAGAAGTCGAAAATGTGAAAAGTTTACAGACGGACGGACGTACGGACAGACAGCTAGACAGACAGACAGACAGCTAGACGGACGGACGGACGACGGACAAAATGTGATCAGAAAAGCTCACTTGAGCCTTCGCCTCAGGTGAGCTAAAAAATTTAAAAGAAATAATGCATTTTCACTACATAGTCTATTTAGCCTCACCCTAGCACTAGAACCTCTAACTCCAGGACCATGAATTTTACAATTTGGGTAGAGGAGTCAATGCTGATTACAATTATACCAACAGTTAGACTGCTTGATGTCCAGGAGTAAAGAAGATTTTTAAAAATTGCATTGATTTTAGAGGTTTTGTCCCCCCCCCCCCCCAGTTTTCATGGAGGGCAGGGACCATAATATTCACAATTTTTGTTCCCCTTCACCCATATATATTACACGTAAATGCCAAATTAGATTGAAATTGGTTAAGCAGTTTAAGAATATGAAAATGTTCAAAAGGTAACGCACGGCGCACGACGAATGCCGAGTCGACGAACGAAAACGGATACAATAGGTCACCTGAGGTTACTCAGGTGACCTAAAAATTCGAAATTTAATATAAGCTAGAAGACCATTTCGGTTTTTTAAATATCTTCAAATAGAAACAAATTTCAAACAAATACCCTTTTATTACAGTATAAACATATTTTACCTATTATCCAATTCGATGTCGATGAATCGGACTGAACGTTCGTGATTAAACCTTGCAGAAATGCCAGTTCTTCGAGATCATCAACAGAGACCAAAGACGCTGAATGGGAAGAACAGTACCCTAAAGCTGACTGAACGCGTTTCGTTGAGAGAGCAAACTTGTAGCATGAAGAATACCCCGGCCTCTTTATCCATGAAAACGGGCATTCTGTTAAGAACAAATAAATAATAAGTTCACAATTTTGCTGACCATGATAAACAATTCAATGGTCAACATTTATTTTAGGGGAGGATCATTGATTGTAAATTGTTTAACGACCCTCTCGAGAATTTTTCACTCATATGGAGACGTCACCGTATACCGGTGAAGGGTTTCTAATTTAGACCTCTACTATGCACTCAGGGCAAATATAAGTTTTTGAATGCCATATTTATTTTTAAAATCTAGTGTTACTTTCAGATGAAAAAAAAACTCGCCTGGATTTGGACAAAATGTCGGTTGTGATGAATTCAATAACATAACATAAATGTTACCAATTCCTTGTCTTTCAAGGACTTTACAATTTGCAGCTTTTATATTATTTAAACCTGAAATACAAAGCAAAAATAATTTGTATTCATTTGTATTTCAATTTATAAATGATTGTTCTGATGCAAAGAAAAAAAAGTTCATTTTGTATAGGCGTATAAACAGAATTTTTAGTAAGATTTTGGCATTATTTGCGTACATTCAAAATGACTATCGCTAACTTTCGATTTTTTATAAATTGCTAAATATATGTGTCATACTAATCTTTTCATTTATAAGTTGAATCGTTAAAATTACATCTGTATTAACCTTTTTAAAAAAAATTAACAGTGAGTTTTTCAATTTTCAAACCGTTTTTATAGCTATATTTGTTGTTATTCCCTCCACAGAGCTGGTGTTTATTTCCGGGACAAGGTGACCTACATTCTGACTCAGGTAAGTAGGTCACAAGTGACTCAATACTCGTGTTGGTACACAGACAGTCTGTCCCCTTCAGTAAGGCGTTCACGGAGAGTTGACCACCACAAATTTGAATACACAGCTGTCTGTTCATCTGCGCATTTGTTTGTTTGGACACTACAACATCTGGATTGTTACCCTCATCAAAATCAACGCATCTTAACATTCCTGCCAAAAAAGAAATCATTATAACCGTGTCACCATTAAAATAAGAAAGCCAATGTATTTGAGATTTATCTAAAAAAATATTCTTTGAGAAGAAATTTAAATTACATGTGAACCCAATAATTTACCATGTTCTTTACTACAGATAAATGGAGTTTCAGTGACACAATGACCGTCGATCCAAGTTCCTTTGTGTAAATATAAGCAATCATAGTAATCATAAGCCGGAAAGCCAGACCTATAGAAAAACTCATCACTCAGGCTGCCATCTAACCATTCATAGGACGACATAGAGTGAACATCAGTAGCACCAAAGCGCCACATCTCCTGATACAGGTCCGAATGAAAATCTATGGAATCAGAAGAGCAACTGTATAGTTTTATCGTTAATAAAACAAAGTCTTTAAGTTGCTACTTTTTTGAAATTTTAATTTTTTTCCCAATTAAATACTTGATCTGATATTATTTTAAATAAATTGTTATCATTTCACTTATTGTATGTTCTTCATATGTTTATTTAAATGAAGGGAGACTTGCCAATATAAGCATTAGAAATTTATCATCATCCTTTCCCTACATATGCATTATACCAAACATATTTAAATACATTCATATCAGCTTAAAATGAATTAACACAGAAAAGGAAAATTTAATGCTTACCTTTAATAAATCTATCGACGAAGGACATTATATCCTTGTTTTGCAGGGGAGCAAGTGAAGAATTTTTGGACAAACACTCGGACAAAGAATCATTAAAGTTCTTGTATTGCATTTCAAACCAGTAACAGCTCCCTGCGTATCCAACCCATCCATCTTCACAAGGAGTGCCATCTGAACCAAAATAATATTTATTAATATATATAAACTATATTATCTTCTTCGGTTTAAGAATTTAGCATGCTCGTGATTACCGAGATGAACACCGTGAGTAGGTGATACTTCAGTGACTAAAATTGCTTATGGAAAAGCTGAAGTCATCTAGTTCATTAAACCTTTTAGTTATTAGTTGGTCCTTATCGTATATAGTCATTAAATCATCCAAATATCAAACTAACCTGCAAAACTGCAATATACAAGTGCGTCATTCTCCTGCAGGTAGTACCAGCCGTTGTTTCGAACTTGCTTTTCATACAATTTCTCACATGTTTTCTCCCGCCATTGGTACAAGGCTAAACATGCATGATTCAAAATAAATAATTGCTGACTTAAAAAAAATAACAAGAGGCCAACGGACATGACGCTCATCTTTGACAAAATGTAATCATTATTATATTTTAGTATTCCTATATATCCTTATCCTAAAATGCAATCCCCCATTGTAGCCTCACATTCCTTTGGGGGTCATGATATGAACAAATTTGAATCTGCATAACCGTGTGATGCTGCTATTTCAATATTACTAATCAAGGCTTTACTGCTCTTGAAAATAGTATTTTTTATGATTTGTTTCGCTATATATTACTTTGCAAAACTTTGATAGCCCATTGTGGCCTTCACTACCACAGGGCTTCTTGATATAAAGGAAAAAATTGAATCTGAAATACCTGAGGATGCTTCCATTTCAATATGTTTAAAACATGGCTTTGCAATTTGTGAGAGGTTTTTTGAAGATTTTCCCTATAAATATATGCTTTACCTGTTTACCATTGTTTTCCCACACTTACAGTGATGATCATGATTTGAACACGTTTGATTCTACACGATCCGACGATGCTTCCCTATCAATATGACTAATCATGGCTTTGCTATTCGTGAGAAGATTTTTCAAGATTTCTTCTTGTATATTCCTATGTTAAATTTTGGTCCTTCACTGATCGTCCACCCTTTTATGTGTCATAATTTAAACAATAAGTAAAGCTATCTAATCCACCAGCATGCTTACCTATTAATGGTTTTCCTGTCCTTGAGAAAAAAGTTTTTTGTCAAGTCTTTTCCTTATTTATTTCTATGTAAAACTTGGATTCCCTAATGTGGCTCCACCCTACACCCAGGGGTCATGATTTTAACTTGAGTTTACTTCAGGTAGCTTACAAACAAGTTTCACTTTTTCTGGCCCAGTGGTTCCTTTGAAGCACATTCTTTTTTTTTTGACATGACATCACCCACTTTTTCAATATTTCTTTATTATAAGTACTTGGAAAAGGTTGTGAACCTCCTAATGAATAAGCTTAAATTCGCTATTCCAAAGGATACATTGTACAAAGTTGGGTTAGAATTGGTCCAGTGGTTCTTGAAAAGAAGATGTGAAACGAATACAACGACGACAACGAAAAGGACAAATTTCAATCAGAAAAGCTCATTTTTTCTCTTATATGGGATGCGATAAAATTTAAAATTAACATGCATCATTATGAACATTTTAAATGCTTCTGATAATTAACTAAAATATCTCTATTTATGATTCTCTTTTGCGACGTTTGATCCTGATATTTAATAACTTAAACTTTTTGCCAAGTATATTTTTAGTGTTTACATACATATAGCTTAATTAAAATTCAAATAAAGAAATGGGGGGTAAATATGCTCCTTTTGGCGCTACAGTACATTTAATATGACCTTTTTACACTGAAATGTGTCTCTTAAATAAAAATTACATCTTCGACGATTTCCCTCCAATATTTTTATCCAATTTGAGCATGAAACAAAATGAACTCTATGTCTAGTTTTTAAAAAGACACTTTAAAATTGTGACTTAGAAAAAGTTTCAAATTGCTTCGCATAATCAATCATTTGACCTTTCTACACTAATAAAATGTGATTGTTTTGGCATTGAAAAAGGTATGTCACTCGTCAGCTTTTTCGAAAGTTCACGCAGAACCTCTTACTTCAAAATATTTATTAAAATTCAATTTTTATAAAATATTAAAATTCAACAATGTAAATTTTTTAACATTCATCGCAAAAAATTCTCAAACATCTACAAAGAAGCAAGATTTATGAGGGACTATTTCTTGTGGTGGAAGGATATTTAGAAGCAATTTCTGCGAATCTGCACATTTATTAAATTTAATGTCTTGAAACTTTAACCTCACATAATTTTACTCGGAGAATATTTTCCCTTATGATATTGCTAGGAATGTTTAAAATACGTCTTAATTTATATTTTTCGAACAAGTTTTACACCTTCCCTCAACAAACTTTGCCAAAATATGAAGACATGTTAAAGAAGTCAAGATAAAATTTACACCATTTTTTGCCTGAAAATCAGATATTTTGACCAATATTTCAAAATTAACATCACTGACCCAACTTTTTCTTTCATTATTTTAAACTACTCGATACTTGTGACTGATCAGCACTTAATTCGTAAAAAGCTTGATATACGAATATATTTGATTGCATAATTAGTTTTTTAATACCGAAAATATGTTACTTTTCAGTGCAAAGTCACACAATAATGAACGCGCATTAATTTGCAAGATTTGTTCAATGATAAATAATATTCAAACTATTTTACGTAAAATAAGATTAAATTTATTGTCATGGTATAATCTGATAAAATATAATGAGGGATAAAGTAATAAACTAAAAAGTTAGAATTTAAGTGGAAAAAGGTCAACTTAATTGTACCATAGATCAGTTAGACGCACATTGACCTCCTATTTTCTCTGCTATTTTGAGTCATACTTTATGAGTACTTATCCAAAATATACTTCTAAAAAAATCCTTGATTTAACAAATTTCACGAGTGACATACCTTAAGCAAGAAAATTATTTTTAAGTCTTAAACTTTTTCTGAATTTAAGCAAATAGGTCAAAGTTATCTTGAATATTTAGAAAAAACATCAAAATTGGGGTACATGATGTAAATTTTCTGATATTACTAAAAAAGTGTCGATTTTACGTAAAAGAGCGATATATGGTAAGTGTCTCAATTGGCCCCTCAAAATGGATATCTTAATTTTACTTTATACATAGCTTTGATTTATACAACTATATATGCTACCTTTGTTGGTCATTTTCATTTTGATCAAAATGCCGTCATTTTAGAAATATGACATCATAAAAATCACGTTTTCCCGCCATTTTAGCATATTTTGTATAAGACTGCTTATTTTCAAGCAGTTTTTCTTCCAGAAAATATAAAGCGCAGCTTAGAACAAGCTTTATATTTTTACCAAAGATGTATCTATCCAATACTAATAAGTGACAGAAAAATTATGTATGTTCTACACTGCGCTATATGTTTCCGATAAAAAAAAAAACATCAAGAACAAGAGGCCCAGGGGCCACAGCGCTCACCTGAGCACATCAGGCTTGAATTTATCCCCCCCCCCCTCCAGGCGTTCATCATTTGAACGAATTAGAATCTATACTACCTGAGGATGATTCCATATAAATATCACTAATCATAGCTTTGAAAGTACTTGAAAAGAAGATTTTAAAAGGTTTCCCTATAAATCCATATGTAAGACTTGGGTTGGCCATTTTGGCCCCACCCTTGCCCCGGGGGTCATGATTTGAACAAATTTGAATCTACACTACCCGAGGATGATTCCACATGAGTTTCATCTTTCCAGGCCCAGTGGTTTTGGAGAAGAAGATTTTTAAAGATTTTTCTTATATATTCCTATGTAAAACTTGGGTCAGCCATTTTGGTCCCACCCTTGCCCCGGGGGTCATGATTTGAACAAACTTGAATCTACACTACCTGAGGATGATTCCACATGAGTTTCATCTTTCCTGGCCCAGTGGTTCTGGAGAAGAAGATTTTTAAAGATTTTTCCTATATATTCCTATGTAAAACTTGGGTCGGCCATTTTGGCCCCACCCTTGCCCCGGGGGTCATGATTTGAACAAA
>PRKT01001645.1:14510-22010 GCA_003671525.1 Saccostrea glomerata | reverse complement strand
TCCACTATTTTGATCTGAACTCTAACATAAATTTTTGAAGTTCTAAAACCTTTTCAATCGAGTTTTAAAAAAATAATAATTACAACTGCAGGACAATGCTCCATTATAATCTGTTCCTTTCAATGTCCAATTGCCGTCCTCCATACAGATATACTCTCCCCAGTGTAACCCCCTTTTCCTGTGCCCTTCATTACAGACGAACTCTATCACAGCTCCGTATGTGGTGTTGGAGTCTGATTTATAGTCTGTCTGTATGTTATCTCCGACTATAGGAGGTCCACAGTCCAGAGCTGCTCGACAATTAAAGATGGGATTGGATGTTTTAATGATTAAAATATAATCCAATAAAAAGGAGTTTTAGATGAAAATGTACATAAGCAGTGAATAATCATTTTTAGAAAGACGGTGGGTTTTAACTGTCACTGTAAAATTTGATGAACTAATTAATTATTGACATTTCATACTTTATGATACTTACGTTTGCATATGAGTTCTGTTCCATTCCAGACACCGTCTTGTGTACATTGGAGATGAGTGTTTCCATCTGATTGGTTGTAACCAGCGTTACAAGCATAAACAACACTGTCATTGGACAGAAAAACCACGTGGGAATTGTGTATTACAGTCACGTTACATGGGACTGAAAAAATGTCATATATTACAAGCAAACGTTGTATCATATAGATTTTTCATAATGAAAACTTTGGTTTGTGCTGATGCAATATAAGTCAGTCAAATGGTATTTTACATTGTGTATACCTTAACAATGTATACCTAGTGCGTACAGCCAGTAAACTAAATTATGACTGTAAACACACAATACCTTGATATTTTATACTCAATAAACCTGGCATATAACTCAATATAATTCTTGTACGCTTAAAAAACATGAAACTACAATATTGAATATAAACAAGAGCCATATAAACACTTCATCGAAGATTGATTGTGTATTGTTTAACGCCCCATTCGAGAATTTTTCACACATATAGAGACGTCAGTGTATGCCGGTGAAAGGCTTCAAATTAAGACCTAAACTTAGGCACTGAGGGCCATTGGGCAGAGAGGTTTTTTTTAATCGTGCCAACGTCTACCTTGACACGGGGCCAACGTTTTTAAAGTCATATCCGAGAGACCCGTGACTTTCACTGCTAGTGCCGAGCGCTTGGCAAAGGAACAGTTACTACCTATGTTTGCGTCTTAGGTTTGACGTGGCACCGCGAACAAGAATCGGGCCTCACGATCACGAAACGAACGCTCTACCGCTAGGCTACCGTGACAGGTCAATTCAATGGAGATTATAGAAATTCATGCCACCCCCATCTCAAAGTGTTGACTTTTCCTGGTTACAGGTGTATCTATTTAATGTCCATTCATTTTAAATGATCTTGCATATACATGTATATGTTTATATAATATTCGTCTTAAACCGTGCCGTGAATGAGTTTGCATTTATTCACAAAGTAATTTCTGTTGTTATCATTCTTTGTTTAATGTAGTATAAAATTCTTTCCCTTGAGCACTGTAGATACTTTGGAGCATTGTTTCATTTCCTACATTGTAAGTTTGACTGCACCGGCAAAACGGTTTATAAACTTCTGGAAAAATAACTTTCATAAAACCCAAAGTGAAATGGAGACGTCAAAAGTACTTGGATATGTGGATTACATTGTAATGGGACTTTCTCTGGTAATGTCGTTGGTAATCGGAGTCTATTTTTCCCGTTCTGGCGGGAAACAGCGCTCTGTGGAGGAATACCTGATGGGAAACCGCCGGATTACGTGTCTTCCGGTGGCGTTGTCGCTGCTTGTCACATTTCAATCAGGCATCAGTTTACTAGGACTACCGGTGGAGATTTACTACTACGGAACGCAGATCTACATGGGAATTGTGGGTCTGGTTGTCGGCTATTCAATCGTTGCCATTTTCATCGTCCCTGTTCTTCATCCTCTCCAAATCACTAGCGTGTATGAGGTAAAACACACACTTTGCTGTCTAAGCAAGATGTAGACCTTGCTCTTTTGTTCATATTTTAACTAACTGTCATATTTTTATTAAAGTTTTGCAATTTGTCTTTTCTGGCAGTATCTGGAAATGAGGTTTCAATCCAGATCAGTAAGGTTGGTAGGCTGTGTTTTAGGACTTCTGTTTACGGTACGTCCTTTCATCTTAGTTTTCAGAACCCTTACATTGTTTAATGCATGAGACAAAATACAAGGATACAATAGATACATAAAATTAAATTGCATAAATATTTTTAGATGACGTACATGGCAGTTTGTCTATTTCTTCCGGGACTTGCATTGGAATCTGGTAATGTGAACTAATTGATATTGAATTCCATTAATCGAGATCGTAAGTAAAATGAAACGTATTCATTATCTACTCTCAACAAGGAGCAAGGGATAAAGAAATGGACTCGATTTAAATTTTGATGGTTTAAAATTTACCTCCTTTAGTGTTATAATGTAAGGAATTGATCACAGACTTCGAAAAAGTAAGGAAGGCAAAATCAAAATATTGAGTCGATTTAATAATTTAGATTTTCACTGTTATAATGCATAAATATGTATGTCATTTATTTGAAAAAGGCGAAAATTGAAAAAAAAAAATCTTGTGCCTTGTTCATTAAATCATTACTAGCTTAGAAAAATAAAAAGCAAAAGTACAAAAAAAAAATCCTTTTATCCTTCTATTCATGTTTTAGGAAGGAAATTGTTTATATCAAACATTTTTATGCAACATATTTCTATATTCTTCTCAGTTACTGGATTTCCTAAATGGGCTTCCATAGTTGTTGTTGCTGTCGTTGTTATAATTTACACTATGTTGGTAAGTTTCTCTCTCCCCTTCCTCAAATTATATTTTTGAACAATAGAGCTACATGTAATGCTACAAATTAATAATCATCAAAAAATATAATTTAGGCATTTAAGCATTTCTTTCATTTTATAAATATTATCAATAATCAGGAGCAAACAAACAAAATTTCAAGAATGACGTCATACCGAAATTGTTGTAGGGAGGATTAAAAGCCGTGGTGTGGACGGACGTGTTTCAGTTCGTCGTAATGTTGGCCGGTATTTTGACACTCTTAATAAAGGTATACTGCATTTTGTAAAACCTGATTTGAAAGGTGTATGTATATCTCTTTTTTATTGATGAATGTTCGATTGTTTTACCATGCTTTCTGTTTGTCTGAAGGTTTGTTATCAGAGAAGCGTAGAAGAGCTATGGAACACAGCCAAAGTTGAAGACAGGCTTCAATTTTTCAAGTACTTTCATTAAGAATAATTGATATGCATGAATTTGACACAGAATAGTTTTTTGCTTCATTTTTGTATTTTATTTTCCTAAAATTTTTATATTCTTTTCCTCGCTCCTTCACCCAAAAGATGAGGGAGCGACTGGTCCAATTTTCCGTGGTGCAGTGACAATAAGCACATACATGTAACTTACAAATTTTTTTTTTAAAGTTTTGATGCTGATCCGACAAATAGGCAGACGTTTTGGGCAGTGACCATAGGGACTATCACCTCATGGATAGGAAACGCTCTAAGCCAGTCCGGAATTCAAAGAATTTGCGCAACAGAATCTATAGGAGAAGCAAGAAAGTAAGTCTCATTGTCGGAAGCTGAAATCAAAATAGGAAGTTCAAGTTAGCCTTAAAATGGTAAGGTCAATGTTATCGGAGTCGAGACCCCCTTTTACCTTTCTTTTTAAAAATGAAAATGAAACTATTGTTTGCTCTTTTAATTACAGTTAACAGCCTCGTATCATTTTATTTACTAACGAAGTGTGGCTATTCATAGACTCGCATATCACCCATTAACCAATTAATTTTTACGCTAATAGATCAATAAACCTTTGTAAGGGGATTTTTCCTGGTGCTTTTATAATAACTTTGTTTTATCATATACAGAACATGGTAGTATAATCCAACTCTGCATTTTAAAACTGGTTATACGTTCTTTCATACTTTTAGCTATTCTTCACCATGAAACTGAGCAAATTTGATCTCAAAGTTTTCCTTTCATGGTGCTTAGTTTTGATTTTAATGTCACTATGTGAACTGTCTAGTAATGTTTCCATTACTAGTAATCTAACAAACATGCATGTACCTAAAAAGGATAAATGTATAAAAAAAGTTATCTAGCCAGAACAAAAACAAGAGGCCCAGGGGCCACATCGCTCACCTGAGCAAATTGTCTAGGAAAAAATACAAATTAGATCAGAACTGAAAAGATTACTTGAGGGGGGGGGGGTGCTTGAATTTAATACTAATTTAGAATGCCTTCATATTAATACAACATATGACTTTGCTTTTCTTGATAAAAAGATTTTTTAAATACATTTTCTTCCTATAGTTTTACTAATCATTGCTTTGAAGTACTTAAGTAGACGATTTTAATAAAGATTTTTCCTATATATTCTTATGTAAAACTTTGATCAGCAATTGTGGCCCCACCCTACCACTGGGGGACAAGATTTGAACAAACTTGAATCTACACTACCTGAGGATGCTTTCACATGAGTTTCATCTTTCCTGGCCCAGTGGTTCTGGAGAAGAAGATTTTTAAATATTTTCCCTATATACTCCTATGTAAAACATTGATCGGCCATTATGGCCCCACCCTACCCATGGGGTCATGATTTGAACCAACTTGATTCTACACTATCTGAGGATGCTTCCACTTGAGTTTCATCTTTCCTGCCCAAGTGGTTCTTGAGAAGAAGATTTTTTAAGATTTTCCCTATATACTCCTATGTAAAACATTGATCGGCCATTGTGGCTCCACCCTACCCCCGGGGGTCATGATTTGAACTAACTTGATTCTACACTATCTGAGGATGCATCCACATGAGTTTCATCTTTCCTGCCCAAGTGGTTCTTGAGAAGAAGATTTTTAAAGATTTTCCCTATATACTCCTATGTAAAACATTGATCGGCCATTGTGGCCCATCCTACCCCCAGGGGTCATGATTTGAACAAACTTGAATCTACACTACCTGAGGATGTTTCCACATGAGTTTCATCTTTCCTAGCCCAGTGTTTCTTGAGAAGAAGATTTTTTTTAAAAATGCCATTAATTTTTCACTATTTCATAATTATCTCCCCTTGGAAGAGGGCGTGGCCCTTCATTTGAACAAACTTGAATTCCCTGCACCTAAGGATACTTTGTGCCAAGTTTGGTTGAAATTGGCCAAGTGGTTCTTGAAAAGAAGAAGAAAATGTAAAAAGTTTACAACGACGACGACGACAACGCCAACGACAACGACGACAGACGACGGACAAATTTTGATCAGAAAAGCTCACTTGAGCCTTTGGCTCAGGTGAGCTAAAAACACTGTATACTGTAAACTGGGCAAGGAAATTTCATGAACAATGCACATGAATCTCATAAAAAGAATATCGAGAGAAACTTAAATACACTTCCTGAGTTTTAATATATATTGAAAATATGTAGCTGCACACATCAGCTGTTTATATTTTTCGGCATTTCTTGAATTTGGCGCAAATTGCTTCAATATTATTTATTGCTTCATTTCAACATAGATTTCTTTTATCTAATTCCAGATAGGTTTAAGTCTTCAGTCACAAAATTTTAAAATAATGAAAAACTGCTGTTAAATTTGATTTTGTTTCAGGTCTGTATTTTTTAACCTACCTGCCGCTGTGTTATACGAGTCCCTGATGACATTTCTGGGCGTGGTTATGTTTGCTTATTTCTCTATTGCCAAATGTGATTTACTAGGTGCTGGGCTAGTTCAGAGCTCGAATGAGGTTTGATTTATATACTGTTCGTTTTGTAGCATGTTATTTAATTCTGTACACAATCAGTATTGATTAAAACATTTTTGCCTTATTTTCATTAGTAACAATTAATAGCCATTCTCTGTAACCACTTAAACTCGTTGCCACGCATGGTCACCGATTTTGATGAAACTTCACCTTGACACCAGAAACAAATATCAAACAAAATTTCGTTGCTATGCGTCTCGGTTGCTATGGCAACAGCCGGAAAAGTTTGAAAAATCGAGATTTTCAGCCACTTTAAATCTTGACTGTGGCTTAATAAAAACTAGAAAAAGCAAACAAACCATTCTCATAAAAACATGACACCTTGATGTTACTTATACTGTAAAGAAACTGTTTAAAATATATCTCTAAGTAAGTGGTAACCAAGGGTATATTTGGAATACATTTAAAATGCTGAAATATGCTGAAAAACACTCCGTATTCACTAATAGTAGGTATTACATGCTCAAACTCAATCAACGACTTAAGAAAAACAATGAAAATGTTTGACCTTAAGTATATAAGTATAAGCAATATTATTTTATAAATAACTTTTATGGTTGCCATGGTAACACAGTGTAACCATGCAAAACCAGTAACTAAGATTGGGTTAATGCTACTGTCTTGAGGAAAAACATGAAAATTAAAGACTGGCAATTATGCATCCTTAGGACCTTGCAACACCAAAACCATAAGAAAAATTGGGTATAATTGCTACTTTGCAGTGTAACCATGGAAACAAAGTACCAGTGCTTAAAAGTGAATTATTTTTCGCTGCATTAAGAATTAGATTGCCATTTAATCAAGAAACAAATTAAAGGATTCAGCTTGAATAGTACTTATCTGTTAGAACTGAAGTTGAATATCATATATTGATAAGATTTGATGAAGAAAACAACACTGTTGCTATGGTTACCAAGAAGGGAAAATGTTCGATTTTGTGAACTTTATATCAATATAAAACCCTGTGTGCCAACTTCTTGCATCCACTTAGAGATTGGATGATAGTAAAAATTAAAAGTCAAGTTAGCTGTAAATAAATATAAATCATAAAAGTTTTGGGAATTTACTCGTACATTTAAGGGTACGTATCCAAGGAAAGAAAATATTTTTCAGGTTTTTCAGCATAATTATTTTCTGCTTATTTCCATAGCAACGCTCTATTTAAAGAATTTTTTTCAAATGGGAAATCTTGGAGCACACCAACATCTTATAAAATTGATCATTGGTTATGAGGAAATGTGCTTTTTTAGCTCACCTGAGCCGAAGGCTCAAGTGAGCTTTTCTGATCACATTTTGTCCGTCGTCCGTCCGTCCGTCCGTCCGTCTGTCCGTCCGTCCGTCTGTCTGTCTGTCCGTCCGTCTGTAAACTTTTCACATTTTCGACTTCTTCTCAAGAACCACAGGGCCAATTTTGACCAAACTTGGTACAAAGCATCCTTGGGTAAAGGGGATTTTAAATTGTTAAAATTAAGGGACATATCCCCTCGCAAGGGGAGATAATCAAGAAAAGACAAAAATAGGGTGGGGTCATTAAAAAATCTTCTTCTCAAGAACCACTGGGCCAGAAAAGCTGAAACTTATGTGGAAGCATCCTGGGGTAGTGTAGATTCTAAATTGTACAAATCATGACCCCCAGGGGTAAGGCGGGGCCACAATGGGGAATCAAAGTTTTACATAGAAATATATAGGAAAAATCT
>PRKT01001645.1:0-14077 GCA_003671525.1 Saccostrea glomerata | reverse complement strand
CGGGGCCACAATAGGGAATCCAAGTTTTACATAGAAATATACAGAATAAATCTTTGAAAATCTCTTTCTCAAGAACTACTGGGTCAGAAAAGCTTAAACTTATGTGGAAGCATCCTGGGGTAGTGTAGATTCTAAATTGTTCAAATCATGACCCCCGGGGGTTGGGCGGGGCCACAATAAGGAATCAATGTTTTACATAGAAATATATAGAAAAAATCTTTGAAAATCTTCTTCTCAAGAACCACTGGGTCAGAAAAGCTGAAACTTATGTGGAAGCATACTGGGATAGTGTAGAATTCAAATTGTTTAAATTATGATCATTGGGGTAGGTTGGGGACACAATATGTATTACAAGGGGGAAATCTGGTAAAGAACGAAATGGCTAAAGCTTCTCAGGTGAGCGATGTGGCCCATGGGCCTCTTGTTTAAAAGATAGGATCAGATTTAAACATACAGAGTGTTACTTTGAAGGCTCTCTGTGGTATAAAAACATTGGCAACCATTGCCAACCAAAATGAAATATCATATTTTGTTCTTAGTATATGTTTCAAGGCTCTTTTTCTATTATTTGGTCACATTTCATCCTATAATTGCTTTTCATTTTTACGTGTATGACTTTATAAAATTCAATGAATATTTTTTTTACTTTTGAATACTTTGTTACCATAGTAACGTATGTAATAGTTGATTTACCAAACATGTTTATCATGCATCAGAGACATCTGTCCTACAAATTTTGGAAACAGTCATTGCCAATTGTTTGCTTTGCCGAAAATGTTAACTATGGGGCTCTAAACATGTTAAAAAATGCCATTTTTCGAACTTTAAGACAGGTTGCCATGGTAACTATAAAACATAGCAACCAATTTTTGCCTGATTTAAGTTTAAGGTATCAATGACTTTTATCATAGAGAGTTTGGAGAAATTCTTAGACTATGCGTGTCACAGCTCCTATATAAAATTTCAAATCATTACAGAGAATGGCTCTTAATATTGTCTTTGTTTGTAAGGCATATTTAGATTGTATTTTAGAGGAACAGTGATTTAAATTTCCATGAGATAAACCAATTATAGTTTATAGACTGTACATCAATATTTTCGAGCGAGGTATAAATCAGATGTGAATTCTAAAATCACTCCAAGGAACTTTCAGAATATTTGTTATAATTTTTTTAAAATCAAAATTGATATCATCGAACCTTCAACTTTTAAACACGATATGCAACCATTTACTGTGATAAATTAAAATTCCATTTTTACATCAGAGACAGCTGTTTTAATGGTGTTTCCTTATACGTTGTCCGTGATTGTTTACGAAAAAGTTTTCTTTTTTTCTTATTTACAAAAAAAAGTTTTGTTCAAAAACAATCTCTTGGTTGTTCATACAAATTCTCTGAAAATAACCTTAAAAACAAGGGTACGTTTCTGATTGACAATATTTACGTGGTTTTCAGATTTCAAGTATTCCAACAGCCTGTCGGAATTCGCAGAACTACAAATTGTGCCATTTTATTATCAGTCCTATTTTTGCGTAAAGATGAATCAAAATTTATTCAAAATTTAATACACGAGACAAAACAATTACTGTGGCCTTCAACTCAACATTTATATATCATCAACAAGAAACATATATTGACGCAAGCGTCAAAAATCGGCCGCAAACCAATTAATTCTTTCATAAAACAATTAGAAACTAAATTCTTATATTTATCTGTTAATTAATATATAGCCCTATGACATTAAACATTTGAATGCGACATTCCGGGATTTTCTTCAGTACATAATACATGTACATTGCTACATGTACAATGTATTAAAGCAACTTACTCATAATCCTCTGCGTCCCCGCACTCAGTTTCATTTGTACAAACGAACTCTGGCGGAAGTTTGATGTTTAAGTAGTTTTAACACTTAACCATCAAAACTAACGTTTAAACTTACGTTTAAACTTATCTAACTAGAGATAGTTTAACTTTAAATAAAACGTAACAACTATGTGGGGCTCCTCGCTCGCTCAGAGGATGTTGAAACCCCCAAATTCCCTCCAGATCCGCCAGTACATTTCTTCTCAATCTTGTGTGGGGGAAAGGCTTGGCATATTGTAAAACGTGCTTTATCCTTGTCTGTTGGAGAAAAATCTCCTAATATTCTGTGTGATAATAAATTAACATTAAGTCATATTTTTGAAAATTTTCCGTATTAAAAGTGCATTGTATATTTATATTTACATGTCATTTTAAATTATATATACAACAAAATCCTGTTGAAGTAGAGAAAGTAAATTTGTTTATACATGTATATAACGCGGTCCTTGCTTTAGACTATGCCCAACATGTGTGCTTATTTCTCCGCACTTCAGTTACATCGGAGTTTGTCAATCAGGATTGGATGAAACATTTAACCCATTATTTATAAAAAAAATTATTTTATGATTATTGTGCGTTTTTGTTTAACATTTAAAAACTCTTTCTTAATATTCTTTTACATAAATGTTAAATATTTTTTATTCAAATTGTTCTAACTCCACAGAAACGCACGGCGACTTAAAACTTTCATATCATATAACCGACCGCCTCCTGGCGGCCGGTAATTACCAAGTTCAATTTATTCACTCAGACCATATCAATGGTACATGAGGTAAAACTATTTTCATTCATTTGTAGACACCACATATCCCAGTGAACTTGAAATCAAAAATACACAAATGTCTAATTTTAGAGCTTGATAACTGTGATAACTGTGCATTATCTACAAAAATTATATGTTTACCCTTTAACACATTTGGCTAAAAATGGTTTTGAAAACTTCAAATAAAGACACCAATACCCTCTTTTCTATGGAAGCAATCAAACTGAATTGACGTATTTCTATTGATTTTAACACTTCATGGTTTGCTTTGTTTGAAAAACGCTTTCTGTTAATTACTGAAACAACCAGAAATGATTTAAAATATCTACATACACATGGATTTTAACCAAGATACGATGATGTCGTCTTTTTCAACCTGTCATTTACAAGCGTATGTACTTAATAACATCGGTGTTAAATGTCCTCTGTGTCGTTTCATGAAAATAAAATGGATCTTAATTCGTTTTGTTTTAAATCGTTATACAATTGTATATTTTTGGTCCAACAAAGAAGATATTTATGAACAAGAGGTACATGTACATGAATTGTAAACATTGTTAATTGTTTAAAGCAATATGAGCTGCATTTTTGAAAAAAAATTACTTAGCTGTTAAAATGTGTTATTATGATTTGTATGTATGATGGGTATCAAAAAGTTTGTGGACTAGTGCTATAAAATCAAAACCGCTTTAAGTTCATCAATGAATTTTAAAATAACTAGTTATCATCATCTTTTCTATCTATAGAATAAACACAAATCATAAATTTTATTTTGTATATTGTAAGCAATGGTATGTCAAGGCGGCGCGACCTTGAACATGACTTTTTTTTCGACCTAAGCTTAAATGAGAAAAACTATTTTGATATGAACATTTGGCATGAACATTTGAAATCCCGTTAATTTATGTATGTGTTTGGGGCACTATTGTTCTATAAAATAATAAATTTTTACCTCATTCTGGAAGTTCTATGAAATTTTATCGTACCTTTTACACAGAGTGTCCAAACAAATAATGCTTTTAAAATGACGTCAAAAGGGGGGAGGGGTTTCCTTTTCAGCATTCTAATAAGTTTTGCTCTTGAAAAAACTGGTTTAGACCTAGGAAATGTTTAAACTGGCTGCAGAGAAATGATATGCACCCAGCGTACTCGTTTTTAATGCCACAATAGATTCAGAGAGAAATGGGATGCACAGTTAATGTCGATTTGTAGTCAAGGTGTGAAAAATAAATAACGTCAAAAAATGGGTTGATCATGACACTGTAGGGTCCAGTTAACAAGACGTGTTAAGTTCTTACTCAGCTCCAGAGAATCTAATCAAAATAAAGGTATGAGGTAGAAGGATCGGACATTGAAAAACAATGACGTCTGACGTCATTAAACTTATCGGCAACGGCGCCAGGTGATCATATAATGTCGTTCTTATTTTAAATTATTTGGCAAATAATGAACGTATCGAGCAAAAATTTCAATATTTCTTTATTTTTTGTTGTTTTGTGTTCCTTATAAATTTTGAAAGCACAGACTATATAATAATAATTTTCTAGCCTCAGTCCACGAATTTTTTGATAACCCTTTGTAACTCAAACCTTTATGATCAATGAGACAAAAATAAAGCATTGAATTGTTTCAGAAGAAAATCTACTTTACAATCGAATATACAATATCATTTAAGAGATCATTTTTGTATAGGACGACAATAATACAATTTTGATTCAATCAAAGCTTAGAAATACAATGTACTTCTTTCATCGCAAATATGAACAACAGAAGTTTACAAACATTCTTTTTTTCTGTCATTGTAATTGTTATTTACAATTTTGCAACAAATAAAAAAAATTCCGACATAAAAGTTGCAGCTCATATTGCTTTAAAGGAAGTGTACGTTTTCGATATCTTTTAAAAGTCAGAACATAAACTTTTATTGTAACCCTCCGTTATAATTTCTGTTTTACATAGTTTTATAAATGCCTGTTCATAAAAACAATGTTAATAATCTAGTATTGGTAGGATTCTAAGATCACAAACATCAATAAAAAAAATACCAAATCATAAAACACAAGCACTGTTCTGATCATTGCATTGATGTAAAAACTTTTAAATATTCTATAACGGTTTACATTTTATCAAACAAATATCAAAACAACATCATTATTTCCATTATTTGTTACTTTGACCTAGATATGATAAATCATAAAGGGTGAACCATCGTAAAGTAGTGACACTTTCTGTTAAGTAACACTTCTAGCTAGAGATTCCTTAATAATTGGATCTAATGGTTCCTTGCTTTTAAAGGGATTGATGTTTTTAAAGATTGAAAGTTATTTTTATGTAATAGTGTTTATTTTTTATTTGTTTTTGACGTTAAAGCAATATAAGCCGGACTTTGATACAGGAATTTTTTGTTGCAATATTGTAATTAACTATTACAATGACAGAAAAGGAGCATTATTTAAAGTTGTGTTGTTTATATTTGCGATGAAAGAACTATTTTAAAGCTTTCATTGAAGCAAATGACGTCATTGTCGTCCTTTATGATAATGACTTATTATATAAAACTACACAATACATTGTACAGAAATATTTCTTCTATGAAATCATTAATTCATTTTAATCCAATTGATCAAAAGAAATAATTTACATGCATATTTATCATAATAGCACATTTTATCAGCAATAAAAATCTAAAAAAAAAAAAAAAGTATGCAGCTAATAGTGTTTTAACCTTGTATTCCCATTACATGGAAAACACAGCGGTTGAGACCGGTAGCATCGGATGCTCACATCTCCATGGCACCTGATCCAACCTCTGGTGTTTTAAGGGCTCATATTTACCCTGCTCCAAAATTTGCATTGTTAAATTGACTTTTGAAATTGAATACTGTTTGTTATCTGCATTTTAATTCATTACAAAACTGTTGACTTCTCTCTCAGATTGTGCCCTATTTCATGATGGAACAGTTGGCTGAGATTCCAGGATTGGCGGGTCTCTTTCTTGCGAGTTTCTTCAGTGCTACTTTAAGGTAAGATGGAACATGTAATGTCAATTTTCATTGTTTGTTTGTTTGTTGTTTATGTCCCATTCGAGAATTTTTCGTTCCAACGCTTTCCGAGACATAGGACCTCGGTTTTTAAGGTCTCATCCGAAGGACCCTATCAAATTTGATTTACAACATCAACTGACAACACTGGAATACTGTTTACTTCTAAGGTACTTAGAACTTCTAGGGCATTTTAATGACAGTCAGTGTCCTAAGCAACGAAGTCGACTGAAGGATTTTTCGAGAAAACTGCCTTGTCAGCAAATACTTAGCTGATTCTTTTATTGATTTCATTTCGATAGCAAGGCTTTTCGAAAACTACAAGGAAGTATGTTTTATCTTATATTGCGAATTGGAAAGTACTGTTGTTTTTCTTTTAAGGAATACATGTACATGTACAACTTTGGCTCACATGCAGACGTGTCCCTACGTATATGATATCAGCTAAATATCTGCAAGAATTTGAAAATAAAACAAACCCTTTTAATTAAAATTGAATGTGAATTCGTCAAAAATCTCAGAAATGCAAAGTTGGTCTGTAACTTATCAAGATACACTTATATTTAAATAAGTTTAATATCTGCCTCAGATACCAATGCGGCCTCAGTATACTACAAATTTACATTTGCTTGCAGCAAGAAGACATACTTGTGTACTTGTAATCATGTACTAGTATTCTTTTGGGGGGGGGATTGTTTTGGCTTATTCGAACTACTTCAAAAAGTTTAAGTTCTCCTTATTTTGTTTTGCAGTTATTATTGGATATCTTTTCCCTGACTTCCCAAATTTAAATATTTCTATCTCATCTATAAAAACAATGAAAGAGATCACCAAGTATGTATTTAAAGAGATACCATTAATTCCAGACAGTTCGATAACAATTAAGTTGTATCAGTAATTTGTGTAAGCAAACGAATTGTTCAATTGCTGCAGGTTTCCCAGAATAAATCGTCAGCAAGACTTGTTTTTCTGTGATATTGATGTTCTATTTACACGGTTTTAATTTTGATACTGGTTGCGTGAAAATGACAGAAATGGACAGATGAGCAAAAACACATTTTATCCTTCATAAGAAACAAAGACATATCTTTCTTTGAAATCAAAAATTATATATTTATATAATTTTAATATATGTACTTTACAGAAGAAAAAAAATCTTTCGCTAAAGAAATGTTCATTCGTAAATGCACCATCCATGTTAGGTTGATACTGAATGTGTTAGGTGTATCACTAAATGATTCTGTATCCCATATGATAATAGTGACAAAGTCAATGTTTTGCCCTGAGAGACCCACCCAAAATAAGTGCCCGATCAAAAAAGTGAAATGAAATTCATTAACTGGTATGAGAGTAGTTGCGGATGAGATGGGTACCCCAAAGCGTAACAGACGGACGGACGGAATGACGTTAAGAAGGACGGACATTTCAATCACCATTTCACTTTTTAAGCGGGGGTATTATGAGAGAAAACATCGTCAAATAATGTTATTTTTGGTTGTCTTTTATTTCCTTTTTTCTCAAGAAATAAGTGATTCGGTAAAAATGATCAGACATGATGTACATACATGTACTTGGAAAATGACACTTTTCTCTCAGGGATTGTCTGTGCTACAGATTATTTGTCGATTTTTCACGTTCACCAACCAACTGCAATTATCAGCAATCTACAGAATTGAAACTTCTATTGCCTTCAGTAATTTACTGCAACATTAAAGTAGAAAACAAACATCTGGAGCATTTAAATTTGATCTTTCACTGTGATTACGTGGTATTCTGCAATTACAAGAACGGCTTTATTGACAATTGATTCTGTTTGACCTTGAAGTGAAGACGATGTTTTGGAGGTCCGTGTTTGCTCTGCTCCTATTTTCTATTGTTTTATGGACTTCGGAGCTTGAATACTATTCGTTATCTTCATAAATAATTTCATATCTATAGAGATAAAGAAAGCACCAAATTCAAGAAATCTTAAAATATCTGCATTCCCTATATACATTTACCATATTGTATATCTATAACAGGGTTTACTCTTTATTCGGAAATACAGTATACACATTGACAATATATTGTATTAGATATAGTCCGTTAAACGTAAATAGCATTTGAAAAGGCACTGATGAGAATGTGCAAGTTTTCCTTCAGAAATTGTTTATGCGGTTTTAAATATAATTATTATTTATTGATAGACGGTAATTAATTAATATGTGAGAAAAAATGCGGACTTTTATGAAGGTTTAAACTATCTAAAAGTATATCCGAGACATTTTTAAAACTATGTAAGAACAACGAAGTCAACGAGAAAAGGAAACAATTAATTTAGACTTGACAATGCATGTATTTAAATACTGACTTTTACATGTATTGTTCTTGTAAAGTCTGTGTAACGGGATACAATATAGTTCAAGGTAAATCAGTGTGTACAATTGTCTTTCTAATTCTGTCTTAATGAACAGTTATGGATATGACGATGCAGGCGATGTCAGTTTGGAGCGGGGTACCGTACACCGGAAACAGCGGCGGATTTTTCCTGGTTCGGATCTGTATAGGATATTTTGTAGACTTGCTTCAGTTTCTAGCCTTAATTTTTGTTAAAAGGATAACATTTTGGCCTATAGTGTATATATACATTGTTTTTATATTCATGTGTACGTGCATTTTCTTTTACACTGTGCCGGTTGACTTTAGTACAGAATCAGAAGCTCTTCTGACTTTAGTGTTTTTCAAATCAACGTCATTTACGAACGCTGTTTACATTTTTGCCCGTCTGCGCACGCAGTCAGATCGACTTCCTTTTGATGTCGTACTTCAGTTAGTGTGCCTCATTGATTTGATTATTAACCTGATTCAAACTTTACAATGTTACTGGCTCCTTTTGACACTACCGCGTGTTTGATGACGTGAATTCTCTATTGGGAGTGCATTAACAATTTTTAGGACATCATTCCAAACAAATCCCGGATTGTTCTTAGACTTCATACTTGATTCAGAATCAATCTTAACGGGAAGATAATATTTGCTGATCGTCTTCATCAATGCTCAAAAGTACAGAATCTTTTGTGTGTTTTAATACTAAAGAAGAGAGCGTCTCTCGACTCTTAATTCTTTTCAAACCAATTAACCAGGTTCCACGGGTGCAATAACTGGGATGCATGCTCTGACGCTTTTGCAAATAAATAATTTTGAATAGATGGCAAAATACCTCAAAATATTGCCATAAAGTGCATTTTATTGAGTTGTAGATTAATGAGACAATCTGTATTGTATTGTCACATCCTTGTGCACGAAATAACATTATATGCTTTTATTCCTTTGTAAAATGGTATTGTTTGAAAGATTTTATATCTTCTTTGATGTCTGAATAACACATTATTCGTAAGGTACAAATTCTTTTATCAGTTAGGTAGGGTTTTTTTTCGGGTACGGACCAAAGTCATCTTCAGCTTACTTAAAAATTAGCCCTTTGAACTGTATGCACAGTTTTGTTAAGGAAACACTGTCCGCAGTCTATCTATGACGTTGAACTCTTCACAGTTTAGACCTGCTTTTCATGTCTCTAAATCTCTATGTTGTGTAAGAATGTTTCTTTGTTTAAAGTCCCTTTCGAAATTTGTTCACTCATACTTGCCGGTCCTTACTTGATAATTCCCACCAAGTGATATAAAATATTTTAAATATCACAATTAGAAATAGTAAAATGTCTGGACAATGTAGTCTCCGGAGTTAAATGTCGTATTGTTCTCAGGCATTAAGGAGTTGATGCGTAAAATTTCATTGCAAAAGCTGGAGATATTGCGCGGAAACGAAATAAAACATAAGTCAAATTGTCCAAAAGTTCTTTAAAATTTTTGAGTATCCACATCTGATTCACACCACTTCTTGAATATATTGTTGCACAGTACTCTTGAAGTTTTTCCTCCACTACAATCAATATCTTAGCTTGGTTGAACATTTACTGGAACCCGCAATGTATCTTTGTTTGTAAGGATTCTTATGAAGTTTAGGAATCCAATATATATATACATGTATATATATGGTATTTCAAAATCATTTTGGTTCTTCGGGAATCGGAATATTAAAAAAATTCAAATCTGACATATGATTTTGAAGAATTACATGTAGATGGTTTTCATATTGCCCCTCAGTCGCCTAATGCGCAATTTTAACATACATCTGATACATTTAATCCATTCTGACAAAGTGTCAAGGTGTTTTTTTTTATTTCTGTTCCATCGCCTGGCGTTATCTTCCAAAAAAAATTGATCGAGCGTCGTTAGTATATTCAAATGTCGAATTAAAGGAACATGTAAAAGTCTTTGAATAAAGTATGCTTCATCACCGTATACAACGGGTAATAATGTATAAAGATATATGTCCGTAATATTTGCATTATTCATAATTGAAATGTTTAAAACAATATATTCAATTATTTATAAACAAAACAAGCAGATTCAAAGAATTGTGGTCCCCCGCTTTCGGTGTCTTTGTAGTTGAGATGTTATTTTTATGACAGGCTACCGGTATTGTGTCTAATATGAACACCCTATCATATGTCATTTATTTATTGATTATCATTGAAGTTGATTTTTTTTTTAGATAAGGTCAATCGTGAAAGTCAAGGGGTAAGAAATCATAGTATGCTCAGAATTATTTTACTAGTCACAGGTAATGCACATGTCAAATTTGAAAACCCTATCTCTTCTCAATATAAGGAACAAGATGTGTTTGTTAAACACTGATACTCCCGGTGGGCATAGAATAATTCCTTGTTTAATTGAATCAAAGCGTTTATTAATTACAAACCTTACTCAGAATCCTTTCAAGCATCACAGTTTACACTATACAAGGTTGTTCGTTATTCAAACTTAAGTACATCTAAATATCCATAATACATGAAAGAAAGAGCGAACATATTCGGGGAACGACTTTTATAGTATCAAATTTCCTCGAATGGATTTTATATATATGGACTGATATATATCAAGTTTCCTGAAGGTTTCAGATTATATGTACTTTTACTTACCCACGATAATATCTCCTTGACAAAATAAAGTCATTGTTTTAACGTAAAAGAATAAAAATATCAAAAAAGTGTATGAATGCAGTAGTTATTACATTTATTTCTATTATCTTTAAAGAAAGTATAAATTTTTGAAATAAGAAAGAGATGTAAATATTTAGTCCGAATCATAGACGGGAAGTGGACGACCTTAGTGAGTGATCAAACAGTTTAAATTTTGAACGTTGTTAATCAAAATAAAATAGCACTTTTCAGTTCCAATAACCGATAATGTTTACATATGCTTTTGTATCGGAAAACACATGGACGCATCAAGGTGTCCGAATGATCAATGTCGATCTACCAACCAGTTATCTGTCACAGTCTCAGCTGATCAGTTCATCGCTGAGCAGCAACATAAAGACGGTTTTACTAAAAAAAAAATGAAATCATGCTTCTGGGGATTATATTTGCTGGTGAGTTTGAATTTATTTATGAAAAATAGAAAAAAGTGAAAATTTTATTTTAATTCAGTAAATAGTTTTATTCTCTTTTTAAAATGATACTTTGACTATTTTTGTTCAACAGTCATTCTGATAAAAGATACAGTGTATTCTACAAATGGTGAGTATTTTCTTTTTTTACTTTCCCAAGTCATTAAACTCGTCCTGCTCTGGTCTGGAAGCGGTTTTCACCGGGTTTTCCCGTGGACCGGAAAGATGCACGATTTTCTTCGTCGAATTTTGACCGAAAGGAAGCCCGGAATTCTGTATAATGGGCCAATGGCTGCTTGATTTTCAATCGCTTCCGGTAGCAGTTTAGTCTTCTGACGAACAGGAAGACAAACCTTTCTTCACAGGGTATGTCCGAAAGTCCACCTAATGAGACGGAGCAAATGAATTATAAAATTGTAACCTCACAATTTTGAATTTTTTCTCAATTTAATTTAAAGGTATAGAGATTGTAAATTTGGTATAGAAAACAAAGTGTTAAAATATGAAAATAAAATTTATTTCACTTTTAGCATCATAACCTATTAAACATTTTTTTTTATTTATACAAAATTTTATTCACATAATTGAATGGGATTGGGCAGCAGGCGAAGCCTATTTTAGCCCTCTCCCTATTTAACATTTATGTTCCTCCCTGCCCAGTTTTGTTTTTCACTGTCTATCATTATCGAACAGGATTAATCAAATTATTTAATAGTATGTTTTTAATCATTGAAAACTCTGTGATACGTATTTGAAATTATTTTGGTGGTAGATTACTTTAGGGACCCTGTCTGCAACATCGGGACCTCTCGTGGGAGTCTATCTTTTAGGAATGATTTTTCCATGGGCCACAGCCAAGGTACCAAACAGCTATACTAAATGTTGCTCTCTCTACCCTTCTTAAACAAATAATTTTTTTTCAGACAAAGTAATGCAAAATGTTTACATTTAAAAAAAAAATTGTTAAAAAGTCGGATTTTATCGATATATATTATTTTATTCTTTAAAAAATTTAGTATATTGAAACTTTTCTATCAGCAAATATTTGCTACGTGTTTCTGTATGTTTTAATAGTCAGCCGTTGTGTCTGGGGTTCTTGCCTTTTCTCTATGTCTGTCTATGACCATTGGATCGAACCTATACCCCACCAAGTACCCACAACTCGACCCTATCCCTACGTACGGCTGTCCTGGATTCAACTCCACACTAAATCCCCTATATAATGTCTCAAACCATTCCGTCAATACCACGATTAGTGAGCAATATAATAAAAGACCGAATGACGACAAATTTGAACCTTTTGATGCATTAAACCATACTTTGATTCCAACCACTGGACAAAGCGAAGATGACAGGCAAGTATAGTATGGTCAATTAATTCTAGGATGTCAAAAATCAATTTTATTAACATTTTATGATTAGTGTTAATTGAAAAGATTTGTACCTGTCATTTCCATCATCTACGGCTATTGAGTGCATAAAGGTATTTTTCTTCTTTATGTTAACATTATGATTCCCAATGAGTCCTGAATAGCTAAACAACTATTACATTTTGTAAATAATTCCCTTTGAAGCACACCTTGGCTTTTCCGAGTCTCGTTTCTATGGTACCACGTGACTGGTGTCGTCACCACTGTCGTTAGTGGAGTCATTCTTTCTGTTTTATCAGGTTTGCAAAGTTCATCATAAAATTGAATAAATATTTTTACTCTGAGACAAAGGTCAATGATAAAATTTTCATGTCGACGAACTATGGACATTTAATTCTTCATAAAGATAGAATCTCTCTCTTTTTTTCTTGGAAAATAAAATGATGCACAAATTTGCGACAAAAACAGTATTCAAAACCAAGTCTTAGTACTTTGATATTTATGGAACTGGTATTTTATATCCTTGGCTATACCCATTCAAAAGCAAACACTTAATTACACATTAAAATTACTGAATGTTAACTTTCTGTCCGTGGAATCATACGTCGAACACACTATTAAAGTCAACACTGTTCTTGGATCCAGTGACAACGGACTTTATATTGTCGGCTGGCTATAGACATGAGAATATTACTGGAACTATGGATAATTAATGCACTTAAATTAAACAATAAAATGCTTTCTTTAGTTGTACTCTTTCTAGTACAGAAGTTTATGTCGCGAATGTTGCAGAAAAGATATATACATGTGTCAACGAGTTATGTAGATTTTTTCTGCAATGGTTGCGACGTTAATCCCCGTACTAATGAACAAAGAAAGACATTTTATTGTTTATATTTGTATCTTGATAAATAATCATTCTAAATAGAATTTAGAAAAATTATTTTTGTATTATTGGAATGTACGTGATAGTACGTTTCATTGATGGAACAGCCACTGATCAAGAGATACGCCTAGTGTTGTTCATGAACTGATTAACGGCAATGATTTTAATAATAACTGTAGGAAAAATTATTCAGTACATGTTGATATTCGATTATAAACCTCTACCTATTCAAAGCATCCCTTATATTTAGGAATTTTCCGCATTAATGTTATAATGCAGTTCATTGCGTTTCGAAGAGAGATCGCTCCATGATCGGAAGGTCGTGGGTTCGAGCCCCTGTCGATAAAAATCAGATAGCTGCATAAAGGTAAAAATTTGAAGCCCTTCACCAGTGTATGGTGGTTTTGATATGAGTGAAAAAAATTATCAAAATGCACAAAAACGACATAAAATCAATCAATCATTACGTTTACGATAGACAGGTACATTAACTTTGCCTGCCTGTCTGTAAAAATATGCTTATCTTTTATGTTGAAAAATGTAAATGAAGTACTGAATGCATAGAGATTTCTAAGATAACACACTAAATCGCCAATTAAAAATATGTTAAGTGAAAAACAAAACTGGGCAGGGAGGAACATAAATGTTAAATAGGGAGAGGG